>CAUYQU010026878.1:0-106390 GCA_963574635.1 Cheracebus regulus | reverse complement strand
AATTAATTAAAAAAAAATCCCCCCTAAAAAAAAACCACAAAAAAAAAAACAAAAAAAAAACCACACAAAAAAAAAAAATTTTTTTTTTTTTTTTTTTTTTTTTTTTTTTTTACATATTGACAAGTAAATCTACACAGCTTGGGTGTCTCCTATCCAAAATGTGTGGGCCAAAGAGTTTCAGATTTCAGGTGTTTTCAGATGTTGGAATATTTACATATATGTACTGAGATGTCTTAAGGGAGCAAATTTATGTTTCATATACACCTTACACACATAGTTTGAAGGTAATTTTATATAATTTTGTGCAGAAAACAGTTCTGACTGCAACCTGTCATTTGAGGTCAGATGTGGAACTTTCCACTTCTGGCATTATGTTGGCACTCAAAATGTTTTGGATTTTGAAGCATTTCAGATTTTGGAATTTTGGATTAGGGATGCTCAGCCTGTATATACATTTCATGAAGAATTTTTATAATCGTGAGTCTCTATACATTAGAGAACTAGAGAACATTAATATAACTGAATCTCACACAAAAGGGAAATTGCATTGCAATGCATACAACATGTCTTTTAAACATCCAAAGCAATGCTATATATCATTTATGTATAGATATATACTCACACAGAAAAATATAAGAAATGTTTGTAAATGGTAAACACTAAATTCAAGATCGTATTTTCTGGAGATTCCATGAATACGGATAATGCAATCTTATATGGGTACACATTGGAAAAAGCTCAATTTTATTTGGAATAATTAATTTCAAAGCTCAACATGAACACATGGTCAGTTTATTATTTTATTCCTACAGTAGCATATATTATAAATAAGAAAAATCAAATCAAAGAGGTTAGTTTGGTTATATTAAATTTTAATATAACGATTTCATCTTTTACAATGAATTAATTAGAACATCTAAAGAAAAAATAAGTAAAAAAGTAAATATGAAAGGCTGAGAAAATGCATAAAGGGACAATTATGGGAAGAGCATGTAAAATAATGCAACTAGAGACAAGAATGGAGCAAAAATGGAAGATAAACTGGTTTAAGGAAGCGTATATAAAGACAGCAAAACAAACTGTAAATAATGCACATTAATCTGTTGAGGCATACAGTGTGGTGCTCCAGGCAAATTTGAGAATCTTGACATTATAAATAATAACTATATTTGTTATTTAGGTTGGAGCCGATATCTGTGGATTCGTGGCTGAAACCACGGAAGAGCTTTGCAGAAGATGGATGCAACTTGGGGCGTTTTATCCATTTTCCAGAAACCATAATTCTGATGGATATGAAGTAAGTGCCTCTTGTTCTCCACGTTGTGAAACAAAACACAACCATAATTTTTATTAATGTGCTTAAATTGAATCTACAGAATATATAGTCTGAAAGACTATAGCATGATTTATAAAGAATAGTTAGAAGTCCCTTTCCCAAGCCCTATACATATTTTCTGCATTTTTACATTTTAAGAAAATGGTCAAATAAGGAAACCATCAAATGAAATGTATTCACAGTGCAAATATTTTAGCTGTATCCAACACATACACTGTACAAGCATATTGAGTTACCAGTATTTTAAATTAGAGCCAAAGCTTTTAGGGTATGAATTCCTGGATATAAGTTCCAGGTAACTTTTACAAAAAGAAAAGTTATAATATACTGTCAGGGATTTTGAGTTTTTGTTTAATTCATGTAAAAAGAATTTAAAGATACTCACAAAGCAATTAGAGTCCAGAATCTTTCAACAATAAATAGAACTGGAATGAATACATAGAGGAAAAACCAAAACTAATACTTTTAAAGAATGGATTTGGACTGGTAGGAGCAGAAGTGCAAGATAATACAGAACTGGTCTACCAGCCATGGGAACTCAGCATACTGTGGGCTCATGGTAGTAGGCATGTTTCAGAGAGAATAGTAAAATTCAGTTAAACCATTAAGTCAATTAAGCGCATGTTGGTTAAGAAACCATTCAGTGTTCACACACTGCTTGCAAACAGGGTTTATATTGTGTTTAAGAAGAGGGACAACTACTCGGCTCAGCCCGGAAGGAGGCATGATCAAAAAGAATTAAAAGGTACAAATTGGAGATTAGTTTCTTCCTAATACATCTAAATGATACTTTCAGGAAGTGTGTGTCCATGGGAGATATTGATATAAATTACATGACACTCTATATTCATTTGTGTTCTCCAAAATGCAGACGATAAGACAGAAATAAATACTGAGATTTATCAGTGAAATAATGTGAATGATAAAGGGAGTGGGCGTGAGAAAGTCGGGAGAGCCTGCAGATCACCGTTCAGGTCTGAACCTGATAAAGATGAGGGAAAGAAGGTGGTTCGGTAGTGAGAATCCCAAATTGGAGCCGAGTTCTAACTAAGTTTCGGTCAAGTGAGTGTGGAGTCCTTAAAAGAAAGATGACCATTGACCTTTCTTGTATCTCCCAGGAATGAGCCTGCATGATGTTCTTACTATGCTAATTCAATGGCTAGGAGCAGCCAAAGGGACAAATGGTTTTCAGTGCAAATAGTGGACTCAAGGAGACAGTAGTTGAGTTCGTCAGTTAATGTTGTTAACCAAAGCAGGAGTTCTAAACAGGCTTGTCCATATCAGTGTTATTTAGCTGAAGGAGTCAGTTAATCTAGCCTGAGCTCAGTAGAGAGGCTGCCCTTCAAATTGTAAGTCTATAGGCTGTCCAGGTAGCTCTGTTCCCTGTGTTCCTGAGCCAGCCACCTACCTGTGGTAATTCTGACAGCAATGGCATAAGGCCATAAATCTTCAGGCAAGCCCATTTCAAGCCTCTGCTTGAATGTGTCACATATAATGACATCCTATTGGCCACAGTAGGTTGCATGATTGTGCTCCAAGTCAAAGGGTGGTTAGGTACATTCCACCTTCACCAGTAGGGATCATCACACGCCATGACAAAGGTGTGGGAACAAGGAAGCATGAAACATTGATGCCAATAATTCATTCTACCGCAATTAAAAGGTAAAAATTCAATTTTGTTAAAAATATTTACTTTTTCTTTGCCAACACCTTAATATGTTGATTTAAATATGTTGAAACATCCACTTCAAAGTAGTTTAACTAAAATATACAACAAAACCTAGAAATATTCATTCAGACACTTTGATGTTGAAATAGGAGTAATTTTAATTACTTATAAACAAGCTAAAATTTATGCAGTTTTGCTTTAAAAACAGATTAAAATGCTTTTACTTTAATTTTCATTCATATTTTAACATTCTTATTTTAATTTCTCTTTCTATCTACCAGCATCAGGATCCTGCATTTTTTGGGCAGAATTCACTTTTGGTTACTTCATCAAGGCACTATTTAACTATTCGCTACACCCTATTACCTTTCCTCTATACTCTGTTTTATAAAGCCCATATGTTTGGAGAAACAGTAGCAAGGCCAGTTCTTCATGAGTGAGTACTATGTACAATAATTACAGTAATATCCTTTAAATTATGTTCAAGCTTATACAGAAAAGATTAATGGAGATAAATCAATATATCAATTAAATTTCTGCTGCTTGTTTTTACATTTGTATAAATGATTTGAAAAGCTATATAATGATACTAGTAAATATAATTAATTGGACAATATTTAGGTAGAAATAAGAGAATTAAATAGAACTTACAAGAAAAATATATATATAATACCTTAGGAAATTATATCAGTAAGAAAAATTAAGCATAGAGTTATTAAAATATATCAAGTAAATATTGAAACAATGAACTAAATATAGATCAAGAGTATAGTATAGTATAGTACTTACAGAAAAGGGCAATTGTGCTTATCTTTGGATACATCTTTGAGCAGACCAGGGATTTTCTGAAATAAATGACTTAAAGATCCTTTCAAATTCCAGTAAAAACTAGAGTTTACCACAAAAAAGCTTTAAGTAAGGAAAATAGAATACAAAAGATGTCAATTACTTTATGAACCTATCTTATAGGTGAAAATAATTAAACAGAAGGGTTGTTTTTTATAAATAAAAAGTAACCTTGTCTTCGATGATAAATTTTTCTGAATATGAAATGAACAAATTTTTCCTTCTCTCTTTTCTTCCTTCCTTCTTCCTTTTCCTCCACTCTTTCTGCCTTCCTTCCCTCTGTTCCCACTCCTTCCCTCCCTCCCCCCCTTCTTTCCTTCATTTCTTTCTTTTCCTTTCTCATTGTTCTACTCCCCCTGCTTCCTTCTTCCCTTCCTCCCTTTCTTCTTGAATGTCAGATAAACGATAAAGGATGTAAGAACTACGAATTCAAAATGTCATCTGAAACAAGCACAATTCAAGATAATAACAATTCCCAGGGGAAAAAAATGGAAAAGATGAATTGAACCAGGAGTTTGGATAAATTTTTTTTTAATTATTATACTTTAAACATTGGTCATTGTTCTTAGGTTTTATCAGGATCAGAACAGCTGGATTGAGGACCTTGAGTTTTTGTGGGGCCCCGCATTACTTATTACTCCTGTTTTAAAACAGGTAGGCTCTGCAGATTTAATAACCTTCTTGTTTAAACTGAACTTTGAATAACCAATCCTACCATAAATTACAAAATATCTGAATAACAGATATTACTCAGTGGACTGTTTCAAGCTGATAAATATCAAGTTGAATTCTACAATGTGAAACAAATTTCAAAAAGTTATAAAAATATTAAGTAGATATAAAGTTGCCAAATTTATAATATCTAACTGGGGACAAGAAAATTGTATAAAATTATTGTTCTCCTGAAAAAAAAAATCAAAATCAAAAGACCAATGAGCTCTAATTTAAGTAGAAATACATATTGCAATTTTGCTCAATTGTAAATAAAAAGGAGCTGGAAAACTCACTGAACAGATGAAAATGTTGGGAAAACACTAGAGTGAGTTAAGTAATTATTACCTATTTTTAAAAGGTGTATGTGTCCATGGATGTATACAAAACTAAACATATTCACATTCATAATGACTATGTGATTTATAACAATATACATACATGCATGCATTATTTTAATTGCTCTATAAATTAATTCTTTCTTTACCTCTTTGCTTTAGTAAGTTTTAAAAAATGATATTATCTAAAGCTAATAAAATAGGCTTTTGATTATTATCTATAGGAAATATTGAAGTGTAACAACACAAATTTTTTCCCTTGGCTATGAAATCCCAACTTAATATTTGGTAAGATCCTTTCTGTTAAAAATTGAAATTAAAACATACGTATTATCTTGCTCTATTTTAGGGAGCAGATACTGTGAGTGCCTACATCCCTGATGCTGTTTGGTATGATTATGAATCTGTAAGTCACCTTAACATACTAACGGTCTCATAAGTATTACATATATATTTTTAATTTTGAAACAGAGTCCTGCTCTGTTGCCAGGTGCCAGGCTGAGTGCACTGGGGCGATCTCGGCTCACTGCAACCTTTTCCTCCCAGGTTCGAGCAATTCCTCTGCCTCAGCCTCCAGGGTAGCTAGGACTACAGGTGTGCACCACCATACCCAGCTAATTTTTGTATTTTTTTTTAGTAGAGATGGGGTTTCACCATGTTGGCCAGGATGGTCTTGATCTCTTGACCTCGTGATCTGCCCACCTCGGCCTCCCAAAGTGCTAGGATTACAAGCGTGAGCCACTGCGTCCGGCCACAAGTATGTTTTCAAACATTTCTACATAGAAACTTAACTCCATAGAAACTTCATTACATAGCATACATATGATTAAAATTTCCATTACTACCATAAAAAATAATAATTTCAAAGTTTAAAAATGTGTAAAAATTTTTGTAAATATACCTTTTGTTGCACATGAGCTAGACTTTAATATGAAGTTAATTATTTAGTATAAAGAGATACTATTTATTTTTAACTGGTGGAAATAAAAGGTTAGCTGTAATTTAGAAAGGAGTGATAACTTATTTTCAAACTTTTTCCTATTTTACATATTTATCTTATTGTCAGAAGACTGGAGTACAGAGATAATCTTATATATTTGTTTTTATATGGTATATTCAAATATTTGAGAAATCCTTTTACTTCCACCTTGAAAAGGCAAAATAACAGCATTCATTTACACCTTCCATTTTTTCAATTGAACAAGGCTTCTTGAGCAATATTTATTTTAAATGATATTATTTTTCAGATCACTTACATTGGCTACCTATACCCTTGATTTTTACAGGAATAATAATTTTAAGAAAATCATTCCTAAAGACACAGTTAACTTTAAACTAAAATAAATAATATAAAAGTTAATGAAAGTATTGTTAATTATTGTAGAAAGTGAATGAGTTTCTTTTTGTTGAATTTTTATTTTTGAAAATATAAACTTGTTTTTTCTCTGCTTTATTCGGTAAACTGAACAAAATTATCTAAAAGTTAGAAAACAATATATTAATATTTATTTGGATGACATAACTTGCTCTTAATAATTGTTTCTATGCATACCTTTTAATTCTTGTGAAATAGAGTCTAAAGTCTTCAATAATATTAAGAATCTTTTTAACCTTCCAAATATTAGGGTGCAAAAAGGCCATGGAGGAAACAACGTGTTGATATGTATCTTCCAGCAGACAAAATAGGATTACATCTTAGAGGAGGTTATATCATTCCCATTCAAGAACCAGATGTAACAACAACAGCAAGGTAAATTGAAAAATCATTAACTGAAATCTAAAATAAAATTCAAGTTTTAATATTTCATATTTGCAGTAAGAATCAAAGACAATGTTAGTTCTTTCACTTGATATTTGACACACAGAGGTAATACTGAACTATAACCATCATAGTTATAAGAATGAAATTTTATATGTTACTATAAATATCTTGATTTTTAAAATTTCTAATTTAATTGAAAATTAACTTCCTGTACCAAAAATTTACTCACATTAGCTCGAGTATGCATAATTTAAGATAACATTTGATTCTTAATCAATATATGAAATGTGAATATCTGTTATATAAATGAGTAATGTATGTGTTAACTTTTACATATTTGAATTTCCATACATAAGTAAATCCCAATGTATTTCTTTCTACTAAAATGTTTTAAGTTCATAAATGAATTGGATATTTTAAGTTCGGTAAAGAGCAAGAGAGAAACTAAATCACTCACTAAGTGTAAATCTCAGAAATATTTTCTAAAAAGAAACTTGAAAATGCTGGTGATCCATGTCTCGTCATTCATTCTGAATACAGGGGAACTGAAAGTGTCCTATTGAATTCACATACTTTGCCATATTCTGCCACAACCCAACAGAAAGTCACTCTCTGTTCCTTATCCTGCTGTATTTTCTTCATAACATTAAGAGTATCTGAAATTATATTATTTATTCTTTTATTGTATGTAGCATGTTAGTGATATGCATTAGTAATTAGTAATTTAACTGTTTTGGCATTCTAGAAAAGACTATTCTCATAATGTAACTGATTCATGAGTATGTTCTCAAAAACAATTTTTATACACAAGAGCTGTAATCATTAACAGCAACATACATTTTGGTAAATGCACACTGGAAGGAATACATACCGCACAGTCCAGGAGACACCTGGACTGTGTAGCCTTGGAGATACTATTTTATGATAAAATGTAACTTAAGAAAAAAAAAAGAACAACATGTTTGTTGACTAAAGTCTCATTTATCCTGTTATAATCACTTCATTCATAAGGTTCTTACAGATTCTACTAAACATCTTTTTTTAATTTGAATAGTTTTTTATTGGTTTGCATACAAGATGTAGACTTAATACATTGAAATTTTGGGTTATACAGATTAAATTGAACCTTAATAATACACGTTTAATTTTTCTTGTTTGAATTAAAATATTACATTGTTTCAATTTTTTAAGTATCTCAGCCTTCAAAAAATCCATGATTGCATTTATTATATTTATTATTTTGATGTATTTCCTACCTGTATAATTTCCATAATCACATAAGAACATTAATACCAAGAAATTATTAATACACATAAATACAAATTTATTGATGTCAATGTTCTTACCTAATTCAGGACTCATCAAACAGACAGGTTGAAATTGACTTATTTATAGGGTATTTTATTATTATACATTTATTTTTAATCATATGTGCATCTAATTTTCCTTAACAGCCGTAAGAATCCTCTAGGACTCATAGTTGCATTAAATGAAAATAACACAGCAAAAGGAGACTTTTTCTGGGATGATGGAGAAACTAAAGGTAAGTCTGAAAGCGATATGCTTTAAATGTTCATTCTGATCATGGGAAATTTTGGCTTTATTTATACAGGTTGTATCATTTTTAAAATGTCACAATTTTTTATTTTTAATTCCTTTTTTTAATCTGCTGCAGGCTTTTAGGTTATTCAAAAATTTTTAACATTATTAATTGTTTTATCTATATTTAATTAAAATACCCAGTTTTGTGCTTTTGCTTGTTGTCTTTGACAAGACTTTTTAATCTATCTTTATCTTTTAGATTAAAATAGTCAATAAATTCTCAGATATATAAATTGCATTGTATTTTCAGCTGTTTTAAAATATGGTAGTGTTTATAACTAAAATTTTCTTACTTTAAACAAAATATAAAACCACCATTTAAAGATTTAGTTAATTAGTGTCAAATTATTTGAGGTAAGAATGTCATTGTTTACAATTTATTTTCCTTAAGTATCTATTATTGTAATTCTTGAGCTCCAAACTTGAGAATTCAATATGCCAAAAAAAAAAATGTTTAAAAGTAATTTTATGCTGTGACATTTCTAATTATGCTATTGTAAGTTTATTTATTTGGATTTAACTATTCAATTAAAATTTTCCTTACACATTTTAAGAAACTTTTCTAATTTCTTCTAATAAAGCATTTTTAGGTATGTGTTTTATATATAAGTGCAAAAAATTATAGTTTATCTTCTATTTTAATTAATTACTTCTCAGATATATTAAGGAATGTTCTTGTATGAATTTTAAAGAATTACAGATAAATATAGGAAGGACAAGAAAAAAGGACTATCCTAAATGCCTTTAAACATCTATGAAATATGTGAATATTTATTTATTTTTGAAAATGTAAATATTTAAAAATTACCACAGGATTCTATAAATCTCTCCTAAGACTTATATTCACCCTCAGTTAACATTTGCTTAAATAAATTACATTTATTTATGGTATTATATCAATGTATTAGCAATCAAACTTATTCTAAGGAAACACTTTTTCTCTGGGTGATTTTCTCAATGTAAGCTGTGAATTACTTGTAGCATTAACAGCTATTAATCATATATGTCCTCTGTCTTTTAATTATTATTATTCTTTAATTGTATTCTTTTCCTTGATAAGTGTAATCTTTCATGCCATTTACCTAACTTCCAAATTTATGGCTCCAAATCAGTCTTCTTTGTTGCTTCTCCATTTGTTTGTGTAATAAAAATCTAAAACATAATCTGCCAAGATAGAACTTGGATCTTACCACCATATATCCGCTCCATCTATGGTGTTCCCCTTGTCAGTTGATGGTAGCTTCATTGCCACTGATGCCAACAACTTGGAATGGACTATTCTCTCTCACAACCTAAGAATTTCATTGATTCTACTTTGAACTGAATCCTCTCATCAGTTCTGCCACTATCATCACCATCTTTCATTTTAATTTAGTACAGTAGCTTCCTAACTGGACTGTGGCTCTTTTCAACCCCTCTTTAAATTCTATGGTAACCCAGCACACAGAGTAATCATTTTAAAAGGTGATTCCAGTAATTGCATGTCTTCTCAAAACCCTCTACTGATCCTCCATTTTACTCAATTAGGAGACAAAGTCTTTATTGAGGCCTAGAGAGCTCATTATTTGTGCTTTAACTTGTGCACACGCACAGGCACACATACACACACACGTTATTCTGGATTGCTCATTCTGTTTCTCATTCAATTTTAGCTCACCAACCTTCTTGCTCTTTCTTAAACACCCTGGATTGTAAGCACACTAGGGTGAGCTCTCCCATGACATTAGATTTCAAACCTATTCTCTGGCTTATGAAGTAAGCTGAAACTTATTACATAGAAGTTTTGTAAAAGTGGATTCCAGCTGAACTTTTATTATTTGTAGTCATCAGTCAAACAATGTTATTGAGATAATACCTCCATTGATAGCATGTGTGGCACAATTATATGATTATTCCTATTACTCAAATTGTATGAACGTTACAAATACATACTGTCTACTGAAAGTGCATATGAATAGTTTACTTTCATATAAATAGATAGTTAAGAATATGAGGAAGAATATTCAGTTATTTAATATGATACCTATGTAATTATGTGCATTTAAAAAGTTAAAGAAAATTAGAATTCAGATTAATGAATTTGTAACCAAACATGGAAACAGTAAAGTGATCTGCAGTTCATGTTCTGAATATAATTTTATCTCCTAGGACTGAAATATTAAGCAAACTGATGTTATGAAAAGTATATTATATGAATCCTAGGATTCCCTTTATATTTTAACAGTGTTTTCAACAAACTATTTTAGTCCTTCAGTTTTTCTTTTAAAGAGATATGTTGAATAAAAGTTTTATTATATATATGGTACAAAAAATATATATTTATCAATTTTCCTCATTAAATTTTATTTCAATTACAGGTTAAAGTTTGTTTTAATCTCTAACGTGTCTCCAGATTTATTCTTTTTTGTCCAATAATAAAACATAATAGAAAAATTTTTTAAATGCAAAATATAGTGTGCCAGGTCTTCCTAGGAAAAATTTATTGTTATGAGATTTACTAAGGAGAGAATAAGATAGCATTCAAAATTATACATTTTTGATTACATATTATTTACTGTAAGTTTTGCTTTCTCTTAATTTACAGCAATACCTTGGTAGTCTTTGAAAAAGTAAACAAGGCAAACATATATTCACGATCTCTATTTACTGTGAAAATAAAATATCATTATTATTTTGTTTAGACACAATTTAAAAAATTTAAAAGGAAAATCTGTTTGGGATGCTTCATTAATAAACAGAATCTAATTTGTTCATATTTCTTAAGTGTTAGGTAAGTGTAAAACCAGAGCAGAGAATTTAACATTGTATTTTGTACTGATCACAATATTTTTCATTTCAGATACCATACAAAATGACAACTACATATTATATACATTTTCAGTTTCTGATGTAAGCATTCTCTTTGTACATATAGTTAAATGTATAATTCGTTTGTACCTAAGTCATTCTTTTATGATGAATTTTTTGGAAAAGGGGTTTACATTTGCCTACAGATTTTAATGGAATGTAATGAAATAAATAGTTCAATGAAATAGCTACATTTAAATTGTTAAATTATAAACAAATTGTTACCTTAAAATTTTATAAAGTTTGAGACCCTGTAATTAGTGCAAAGAATCCTTGAGACTTCTTAAATGTTATGTTTGGTTTTAGACAACTTGCCCTAGACAAACAATTTCAACACATTTGAAAATGTTTTAATGAAGTAGTCACAGTAATAATTGGTGTGGATTTTGCTTGGTGATGGGAAAACCTATGTATAAGGTTAAATTTTGAATAGTTGATAGAAATGATTTTTTCATAGATGTAGGGTTTTTTTCTTACATTCTTTTTTGGCAAAGCTAAATTATTCTTCATCAGTGTTAGGGCTAGAATAAGAAGGAGTATATATGTGTTGCATATGAGTAATTACGGTTATCTTTGAAAATAAAGTTTTCTGGTATATATAATAATGACAATAGTTATTGATAAGCATATTTATATATGCTACTTGGATGAGGAGAGCTAGTAGGAATAGAGATGTAGATGATGACCTTTTTTGCTATTTCATATTAGCATTTTTATTTCAGGTTTATATCTGATGACCCAATATGTAATATCATATACTATTTTTCCCAGAACAAATTAGATATTGTGTGCACACATGCAACATACCAGGAAGGAACTACCTTAGCATTCCAGACTGTAAAAATCCTTGGGTTGACAGACACTGTTACACAAATTACAGTGGCGGAAAATAATCAACCAACAAGCGCTCATAACAATTTCACTTATGATGCTTCTAACCAGGTAATATCATATTTGAAATATTGTAGCTATCATATAACCTCATATTTAACATTATATAACCATTCAGGCACTTACTTTATTTCTCTTCACAATGTGTCTTCCTTTCTTTCCTTCCCTCTTCCTTCTCCCTTCATTTATTTCTTACCTGATTCTGAACAATAGTACAATTTATGTCAATTCAATGTGTATTTAGATATGAGCATGAAGGGAACTCCTTGCTATTTCTCTCTTCCTATTTTATTTTTATCTTGCATACTAGTTATAAGGGCCTTGCTAATATTTTCCATAAAATTTTTCTATTTTGAACTCTAACCTACCTATTCCACACAAACAAAAATTCCAAATGTTGTAGCTGCTTTCCACTCTTTAATGTTGATTTAGTTCATTTCTTCAGTCTTTCTCCTGTTTCATTTTTAGTGAGATCTCATTGTCCTCAGAATATATCTTGTACTTTTTTAACTTCAGTTTTGTGTTTACACTTTTCTCTTCCTGTAGAAAACCTTCCTTATGTTGTGATTTTTCTCTCTTTTTACAGTTGTAGTGTAGAGGGGAAAAGAATCACAAAATTGGATGAACTGTTATTCAATGCGCAGATTCCAGCTCTGTTATCTCTGCTTCTGAACACATTAAATAAATCTCTCATTATTTTATTTCCCTCATCAGCAAAATATAATATTTCAATCATAATGTTGCTTTGGTAGTAGATTGATGTATTTTAAAAATTAGACACTATAATAGTTAAAAACATAAAAGCAATTACATTTGTCATTTACCTTTTCTCCATTTATATAATACTAAATTATTAATAATATTAGCATAAACAAATTCTAAATTGTTTAAGAGATAGAACATTGTCTTATAATATTTTTGTCTAACTCCTAAGACCTCTGGCCCAGGGCTTTTCACTTACCAATTTTCAGAAAATATCTACTGGTTAATTATTTTTTATTTAGTAGGCATACTATGATTTATATTTCCTAGCAGTAAAAGAATAAATTGATATAAATTAAATAATACAAGCTTATTGAGAACTTTTTGACTCTAATAGAGTTTGAAAGAGGTATAATAAAAAATAATTGTATTGGTTATGTATGCAATATAAAGGTCTTTCTTGGCTATTTTTTTGTGTACTTTACGCTTGTAAAAATATATACATATACACTAATAGTATACCATCATATTTCTGCTGTGCATAGACTGATCTTTATATTAATTTTCATTCATCAAAGTCAAGGTTTGCAATAGTGTTTGGTGGACATCAAAAAGTAAGCTAGGTAGATGAAAATATAGGTATGGGATAAATCTTGCTCACATTATTCCCAAGGTATATAAGCAATAATCAAACATAAATTTGCAATCCCAACTATAGAATAATTGTATATGTGTGTATATACATATGTACATATATGTATGTATACATATATACACACATGTATTACATATTTATATTATATTCTGTTTTTCAAGTATTTTATCAAAACTATTAATGATTTAATTTGAATAATTGCTGTTGTTACTATGTTTCATAAAATGTAAACTGTTTTTTTAAGTCATCCAATGATCAGATACAGTATTTAATGTTGTTGTTTGTTTATTTCTGTTTTATTTTGTCTTCAAAGGTTCTCCTAATTACAGATCTCAACCGTAACCTTGGGAAAACCTTTAGTGTTCAATGGAATCAAGCTTTCTCAGAAAGTGAAACATTTAATTGTTATCCAGATGCAGATTTTGCAACTGAAGAAAAGTGCATACAACGTGGCTGTTTATGGCGAACAGTAATAATAATTTTAATTATTACTCATGATACGGTTTTTACATAAGCATTTCAATGCAAATTTTACATACTATAATTTTAAATCTGCAGTATATAAATTAGATTCAAGTAGTTAATCATTTGGAATTTGAAATTAGCATATCTGATAGGCAATTCACTTTTATCTTAATTAATTATCCAAAGACATATCTTGGTAAATGCCAGTCTAAATTAATGTGTAAATTGCTTTCCAGGCACTTTGGATAGTGTAACTTTACTTACTTAAATAGTACTCTATGTGTTACACTTACTAGGTGTTGACTGTAGCTGATTTGCTCAATTGGGTAAGATATGCCAGTAGTGAACAGTATTTCAAAAACATTGGCTCAAGTTATTAAGATATAGAATGTTGAGTAATGGGCTAGTTCTCTTCCACTAAGGATGATAATAATCTCTGGCCGTTATTTTGGCTTTCATTTTAACAAAATGATGATGGCTAAGGTTGGCAGATGTTTTTACCAATGTCACGGGAAGGAGACGTGTATAATACTTCCTCTTGCTATGCCTATTTTTCCAAATTCTGGGCTTTTTGTTTTATCATTGAGTTTTGTCAACAAATACGTTTATTTAATATAAACAAATAATTAAATGCATTTGTTATATCACCAAGGTGAGTCAAGGCATATCTCTCAGCAATTTCCCAGAAAAGTTTACATTTGTATAAAGAGATGCATAGAATCTCTGCCTCCAGAGAAATTACCCAATATCTCTCCATTAATTGTTAAAGCAACATAATCTTTATCACTAGTGAAGAACAGGGGAGAATATAAGAACAGAAAAAGTGAGGAGGAGAAAAGATTCTAAAATCAACAAAAGTCAAATAGTGAAGTATTGTTCATTTATGTGAATCTTCTCTTTAAGTTGCCTCTCTAGTCAAATTCACATCCATTCCCCTTTGCATTCAAAGCCTGCTATCTTTATCACAGCAAGTCTAAAGGACAGGTGGGAACAGTTCATTTTAATAAAGCATAAATAACTTCTAAAATGAAAATGTGAAATTTTATCTTTCCCAGAACTCTTAGCATTAGGTCAAGTAAATTAAGTTTTAATGTTAGGATTTGATGAATCAGAGTGTGGATATCCTTTCTGGTAATACTTTAGATCGCACTATTCTTGATTGATTCATTTAACAAATACTTATTGAGACCTAATAAATTCTAGTTACTACTATAGGTGAACAAAATAAACAAAACCTTTCTGCTCTGATAGAGGTTGCATTATATTGTGGAAAAAAATAGGAAGAAAATTATGTCTTATTTTAGATAGATACTATAGCTTAAACTTAAGCAGGAAAGGGAAAGTAGGAAAAAATTCTAGTGGTGTGACTTTTTTTTTTTTTTATTTTCGTAGATACAGGGGATACCTGTGCAGGTTTGTTACATGAATGGATTACATACTGATGAGTTTTAGGCTTCTAGTGTTCCCATCATCCAAATAGTGAACATTAAATGAAATAGGTAACTTTTCAGTCATCCCTTCCCTTCCATTCAACTCCATATTGGAGTCTTCAGTGGCTACTACTCTCGTTTTCCTCTTGCATGCATTCTTTAGCTCCCACTTGTAAATGAAAATATGCAGTATTTTATTTTGTGTTTCTGAGTTATTTCACTTAGGATAATGACCTCTAACTCCATCCATGTTGCTGCAAAAGACATTATTTCATTGTCTTTTATAGCTGCTTAGTACTCCTTGGTGTATACATACCACATTTTTTTGTATCCAGTCGTCTATTGATGGACACTTAAGTTGATTCCATGACTTCGCTTTTGTGGATATTGCTGCAATAAACATACCAGTGCAAGTGTCTTTTTGATGTAACTTTTTCCCCATTTGGATAGATACCCAGTTGTGAGATTGCTGGGTCAAATGGAAGTTATATTCTTAGTTCTTTGAGAAACTTCCAAACTGTTTTCCATTTATAATGGAAAACATTCCAAAATAAAGTTATATTTCCACCAACAGTATATAGACATTCCCTTTTTTCTGTGTCTTTGCCAACATTTGTTGTTTTTTGACATCTTACTAACAGCCATTCTGAGGTGTGAGATTGTATCTCATTGTGGTTTTAATTTGCATTTCTCTGATGATTAGTGATACTGAGCATTTTTAAAACACATTATTAGTGCTCGTATATCTTCTTCTGCAAAATACCTGTTCATTTTCTTTGTCCACTTTTTAATGATGTTGTCTGCTTTATCCTTAATTGAGTTTTTTGAGTTCCTTATAGATTCTGGGTATTAGTCCATTGTTGTTTACATAGTGTGCCATTCTTTTCCTCCCATTCTATTGGTTGTCTATATACTCCATTGATTATTTATTTTATTTTGCAGATGCATTCTAATTAATTTCCATTTCTTTATTTTTTATTTTATTGCATTTGCTTTTGTGGTCTAAGGTAAAAATTCTTTTCCTAGGCCAATATCCATAAGAGTTTTTTCTAGTTTTTTCCAAAGGATTTTTATGGTTTTATGTCTTACATTTATATATTTAATCTATCTTGACTTAATTTTTGTATATGGTGAGAGACAGAGGTCCAGTGTCATTCTTCAGCATAGCCCTAGACCATTTTCCTAGCAGCATTTATTAAATAGAGTATCCATTCTCTATTGCATATTTTTGTCAATTTCCTAAAAGATCAGTTTGTTGTAGGTATGAGGCTTTATTTCTGAGTTTTTAATTCTGTTCTATTGATCTACACATCTATTTTTGTACCAAGTCCAGAATGTTTGGTTACTCTATCCTTATAGTATAATTTGATGTCAGATAATGTGATGCCTCCAGATTTGTTATTTTTGCTTAGGATTACTTTGGCTATTTGGTCTCTTTTATGGTTCCATGTGAATTCTAGAACCGTGGGTTTTTTTTGTTGTTGTTGTTTTTAATCTGGTGAAAAAATGACATTGATAATTTGATAGAAATTGAATTGAATCTGTAGATTGCTCTGGTCAGTATGGACATTTTAGTTATATTGATTCTTCCAATCCATTAGTATAGATGTTTTTCCATTTTTTTGTATCCTGTGATAATTTTCATCAATGTTTTGTAGTTCTCCTTGCAGAGATCTTTCACTTTCTTAGTTAAATGTATTCCTAGGTGTTTTATGTATTTATTTTCTGGCACAACTATTGAAAATGAAATTGAGTTCTTAATTTTGTTCTCAGTTTGACTGCTATGGGTGTATAGAAATGATACTGACTTTCGTACGCTGATTTTGTATACTGAAAGTTTATTACAGTTATTAAGTCCAGGAGTCACTTGGAGAACTGTTCAGGGTTTTCTAGGTATATGATCATGCCATCGGCAAACAGAAAATTTGACTCTCTCTTTTCCAACTTCTTTCTCTTGCCTGATTACTCTGGATAAGACTTTCCCTACTATGTTGAAGAAGAGCAAAGAGGATGGACATCTGGACATATTTGTTCAAATTCTTAGGAGAAATATTTTCACCTTTTCCCCAGTTAACGTTGGCTGTGGGTTTGTTATATATGTCTTTTATTATTTTGATGTATGATATTTCAATGCCAACTTTGTTGAGGGTATTTATCACGAAGATATATTGGATTTTATTGAATGCATTTTTTCTGCATTTATGGAAAAGATCATATGGTTTTAGTTTTTAATCCTCTTTATGTGGTGATTTGCTTATATTGAACCATCCTGGTATAAAGGTGTTGTTGATTATGCTGGTATCTTTTTGATGTGCTATTGGATTTGCCTTGCTAGTATTTTGATGAGTATTTCTGCATCTGTTAGTCTAGAATATGCATCTGTTGTTTTCTTTTTGTTGTTGCGTCCTCGACTGATTTTGGTATCAGGATTGATACTGGTTTCAGAGAATAAAGTATAAAAGAATCAATTCTCCTTAACTTTTGGAATAGTGTCAGTAACATTGATAAAAGCTCTCTTTTGTACATCTGGTAAAATTTGGCTGTGAATCCACCTGCTCCTGGGTAACAGTGCTCCTCCTCCTCCTCCTTCCTCATCATTCTTCTCTGTTCTGGGAGATTTTTATTTTTGATTCAATTTCATTACTCAGTATTAGTCTGGTCAGGATTTCTATTTCTTCCCTATGTTTTCCAAAAGATTGCATGTTTCCAGGAATTTATCCGTTTTCCCTCGGTGTTCTAGTTTGTTCACATGCAGATGCTCTTGGCAGTCTCTAATGATCTTTTATATTTCTTTGATACTAATTGTAATGCCACCTTTATATTTTCTGATTGTGCTTATTTAATTCTTCTTTTTAGATTTCTTCGTTAATCTAGCTAGCTGTCTATCAATTTTGTTTATCTTTTTATTTCATTGATCCCTTTTATTTTTATTTTTTTATGTCTCAGTCTCATTTAGTTCTGCTCTGATCTTTATTTTCTTCCATTAACTTTGAGTTTGGGTTACTCTTGTTTTTCTAATTAATTTAGGTGTGATATTAAGCTATTTTGAGATCTTTTCATCATTTTTAATTTAGGCATTTAAAACTATAAACTTTCATTTTAGCATTACTTTTGATGTATACCAGAGGTTTTGACATGTTGTGTTAGAATTTTCAGGGTTTTTTAAAATATTGTTTTATTTCTACATTAAATTCATCATTTATCCAAAGATTACTCTGAACAAGTTGTTTAAGTGCTACGCATTTTATAATTTTAAGAGTTCCTCTTGGTATTGATTTCTAATTTTATTCCATTGTGATCTGAGAAAATATTTGCTATGATTTGCATTTATTTGAATGTACTGAGATGGCCAAATATATTGCCAATTTTGGAGGCCACCTACATTCAAGGTTAATATTGATGTATGAGGTTTTGTTCCTGTTATGCTATTGTTGCCTAATTTCTTTGTCATCTTAATTGTGCAGTTATTTTGTAGAATTAGTGAGTTTTATACTTATATCTGCTTTTATGATGGTGAGTATCGTTCTCTCATTTCCATATTTAGAACTTGTCTGAGCATATTTTGGGCCAGTAGAGACAGTCTGGTAGTGAAAACTTCACTTTGTGTTTGCTTGCATAGGAAAAACTTTATTTCTCCTTCATTTGTGAAGCTTAGTTTCACAGGATATAAAATTTTTATCATTGTTTTTCTTTAAGAAGGCTAAAAATTGGCTCCTGATCTCTTCCGGCTTGTAAGGTTTCTACTGAAAAGCCTGTTTTTAGTCTGATGGGATTTCTGTTATAGGTTATTGATATTTCTCTCTAGCTGCTATTATGATTCTCTTGTTTGTGTGGACTTTGAATAGCCTGATAAGTATATGTGTTGGTTCTGTTTGTCTTATAAAGTATCTTCCAGGTATCCTCTGAACTTCTTGTATCTGTGTCTGCATCACTAGCAAAACCAGGAAAACTGTTTGGAATTATTTTCTCAAATAAGTTTTCCACATTTTCAACTTTTATTTCTCTCTCAGGAATTCCTATAACTTGTTGGTTTGGTCACTTTACATAATCTTAAATTTTTTGAAGGCTTTGTCTATTTTTCAAAATTCATTTAAAAATATTTTTGTCTGACAATAGTTAATTTGAAAGATCATGCTCAAGCCTGAAATTCTTTTCTCTACTTGGTATACAGCTTATTGTTAAAATTTTTAATTGTGTTTTAAAATTCCTTTAATGATATTTTTTCAATTTTCAAAAGTTACTTTTTCAAAAATAATCTACCTTTTATATATTGTTTTTGATTTCTGAACATTAATTTTCAACTTTCTTTTGGATTTTACTGAGCTCCCTTACAATCCATATTTTGAATTATTTACCTGTAGTTTTACAATTTTCACTTTGCTTAGGATCCATTGCTAGAGAGCTAGAATAATTCTTTGGGGATGTCACAACACTCTATTTTTTTCATGATACTAAAGTTCTTATACTGGATCCTTCTCATCTGGAAAAAGATATCACTTCTTATTTTTGAATTTACTTTCATTTGGATGAGGTTTTTCCCCTGCCCTGAAATAGTGTGATTGTAACATGTGTTGGGTAGGGTGCTTCTTTGTGCTTTTAGGGGGCCATATGATAGGATGCTATAAGCTTGAATAGATGAGAAGTGTTCAAAAACTAAGCCCTGGGTGATTACAAACTTTAGTCAAGGAGGAATGAAAAAGGAAGCTTAGAAAGAACAGCACAAGTATTGCATCAGAAACAAAGAACATGCTGGGTCCCGAAATCCAAGTGAACAAAGCATTTAAAATGGCAGAAATGATCAACTGTGCAAATTGTTTGCCAGTAAGATAAGGACTGGAAACTGACATGTGGATTTGGCAGCATGGAAGTCTTTGGTAACTTTGACATGCAAACATTAGAGTACTGAAGATAACAACCTGGTTAGAGTGAGTTCAAGTAAAATGAAGGGACAAATTACAGGTAGGGAGTATGATGACCATTTCTACATCTTGCTGTAAAGAAAGCAGAAAAAAATAGAACATTAGTCAGGGATGACAGTTACTTTAAAAATGAGAAAAATAAAATCAGTTTCTGATGTTAAAAATAACATAATGAATCCAATATTCAGTATGAGGGTGGAGAATTGAGGGAGAAATGTTCTTATAGATAAGGAGGGCTAGGATAGGATACACAGATGAAATTGTTCACTTTAGATAGAAACCAGATAGTACACTGTAAAGAACATGAATCAAACAGACTCTCTTAATTTAGTCAGCTTACATGCCTTTCTTTTAAGGAGCTTTTATGGGGACTTAACTTCTTTAAAAGGATATTGGAAATGTAGATAAATATAATAATTCTCTCCAAGATGTAACAATTTAATAAACAAGGAAGATAGGGAGAATGGATTGTATTAAGGCAACTAGCCTTCAATGCCATAGTTTATAATTATTTTTCATAGGTCTTATCTCTCACTCCTATGTAAACCAATCAACTCTGATTCTTGGCCATGGGTCTTATTTCAAATCCGAGTCAGGATGTAATTGACTAGTATAAGAACAAGTCAAAAAGAGGGATTGACAGTTTCATTAAAAGTAAAAGAATTCTATCACATGCTCTTTAGAGGGGCTTAGAATGCTGTTTATATGCACAAGAATCAACAATCAATATGAAGAGTAAGAACAAACATGGGATCAAAATTTATTAGTCATATACTTAATTTTGTAGACAACACAATCTAATGCTATTTTTTAGTTAAAAATATATGACTTTTGGTCCTTCTGCTCTATTGTTCTTTATGTAGAGTGAAAATATAAATATTTTGTATATGATTTTAGTACATGGGATCCCAAATTGCATAAAATATATTTTGTGTTATGGCTGCTATTTCATTTTGTATTAATAAAACTTGTAAATCATACAATGTGTGACTAAACATCAATATATTTGTAAAGAGTCAAATACTACAATGCTTATAATTTCTGGCAATGAACATGCAATGTGTTTTTAGGTTTCTCTATCCAAAGCACCTGAGTGTTACTTTCCCAGACAAGATAACTCTTATTCAGTCACCTCAACTCGCTATTCATCAATGGGTGTAACAGCTGACCTCCAAGTAAATCCTACAAATGCTAGAATAAGGTTACCTTCTGACCCCATCTCAACTCTTCGTGTGGAGGTGAACTATCACAAAAATGATATGTTGCAGTTTAAGGTATGCTTAATAAAAACTACTCCAATGCTTACATCCTCTCTTGAGACAAGAGAGTTTTAATAATCATGTAATTGGATTTTTAATGTAATATTAAAGGGTATTAACAGATTTGATATTTTGATTCTATAAAAATGTATTTTTCTACACAATTCATATGTAGGTGCTGAATAAATAAAACTGCTCATTTTTGCTAATTTTGTGATTAATACGATGGTGATTTAAAAATACATTGAAATTCTTGGAAAATACATAACTCATGTATCATCAAACTATATTGGTAGTGTCATTAAAATAAACAAAATGGGAATCTTACTGTTTTTATTACTTTTAAGTTGTGGTCTTAATTATCTGACCAATGCAATAAGACATACCAAAACAATAATTTCTTTCAACATTTAGCAATAGCAATTTTTTTAACTTAAGTATTCCAAGGGAATCCATTAAGAAAACTACTAGAAATTTAAAATATCAACAAAATAGCTAGAAGTAAAATGCTTCCAAAGATATTTTCTTGTACACTATTGTTCACTGTTTAGAAGCAAAAATGGCAACAAATACCATTATCAAAATCAAATGAAAAAATCTAAAAATAAAAACATCAAAAATTATAAGCCTAATAATTTTTGTAAGGAGAAAAACTATTAAGAATGTTCACAATAAATATTTTTAAATTATAAATAAGAGCAAATGATAGTTTAAATGTTCATTCACTTTAGATCAATTAATGCTTTTAAAATATTTTCATATAAATCTTAGTGAAATATCTTTTGAAACTTCATAAAGTAACTTTTAAGTTCATCTGAAAAAATAAACTCCTGGTGATTGTTAACATTTAGCAAGGGGTAAAGAATGATAAAAATTTATGTAATTAAAACAGTGTGGAACTGGAGATAGAATTGCTTGATTATTTATTGAAACAAGATGGCACAAAAGCACAGAAGATTGTGTGTGTGTGTTTGTGTGATGGCACAAAAGCATAGAAGATTATTGTGTGTATGTGTGTGTGTGTGAAGAAAGGTTCACAACTTAATAATGAAGAGGTAGATTAATAATTTATATAGAAAAGTATCTGTCTTTAATCATATGCTAAAATAAAATTTAGAATGAGTTCCATGTGAAAACTAAACATAAGCATAACAAAAGTTAGCTGCATATTTATTTTCCATATGGCTAGCAAAGGCCTTTCAAGCTACAGATAAAAAGGCATAAGTGACATAGTTAAAAGTGTACACTTTTTCTTACATAAGAAAAAACATGTTTTCACATCAATCATGTTTTATTTTTATAAAACAGAACATAAATGTTGAATAATAATGTAGAAAATGAAACCTTATAAGCAAAAAATGAAATGATTAACAATGAAAAATAAATGCTTTCAATTTAACAAAAATGAGCGTTAGAGTACACATTTTGGTGAGACTATTAATCAGTAAAAAAATTCTGGGAAGCAGTCTGTCAATAGTTATCAAATACCCTTAAAAAAGTAAGTATACTCAGACTTGGTGGTATTTAAGAAATGTACTGACGAAATAAAGACACAAATAAACATAAATTAGCATTAGTGTTTATTGTATAATCATACGTATGACAAAATATACTGAAACAACTCTTGTGTTTAGTCATGAAATGATTTTTGTATAACCATACAATAGAATATTTAGATCTAAAATTTTTGTTTTCATTTATTATTGTATAGAAAATAAATCACAAAACATTTTATAAAGGTTAAAAAATGCAGTACTCAATTTGGTTCCGTTATAAATGTGTTTATGGAATTCTTTATTGTTATAGCTTTATGGGCCATGAATGAAGAATTAGAAATTATATGGACAAAAATTCTAAATATCCTTGTTTAAGCCATTATTTACATTATTTCATGATATGTACATGCTATGTCAGCAATAAGAGTAAACTTTTTTACTACTTTTCTGCAATAGATTTATGATCCCCAAAATAAGAGATACGAAGTTCCAGTACCATTAAACATTCCAACCACCCCAATAAGTACTTATGAAAACAGACTTTATGATGTAGAAATCAAAGAAGATCCTTTTGGCATCCAGATTCGACGGAGAAGCACGGGAAGAGTTATGTAAGTGATTGAATTATTTGCTATAAAGGATATTTTAATTTTAGCTTAGGAAGGGAAAAGTAAAATGATTAGCAACCTTTAATTTAAGTTATGTTAAATAACTATGTCCATTTTAATATTTCTAACTAAATATAGTCCATGGGACTATCTTAAAGGATTAGCCCACAATTTTATCTACACTCTGAAAGTGTTCAATTTCACTATTAATATCAGATTCATTCTTCTAATCAAGTTCAGAACCAAACCCAAAACCTCTTTTAAAAACCCTGATGAGTGTTGGCAAAGATAAGTATTTGGAAGCAAGTGAAGTAAACATTTTATTTAAACTGTTGAAATAGTTTATTAGGGCTGGAATCTGATAGGATTAATCATTTACCTGCCATGTATTAATGAAAATAAGGTACAGCACATAAGTCTAGATATGTTTTTATGTTGTAATGAATAAACTTAATTTTAAAATTGTAGTCTTTATTCAAAAACTCTATAAACTATAATATATTAAAATAAGCTTTGTTATAATTTAAGTTTTCCATGACATTCCTTAGAAGATGTTATCAGGATGCTTTCTGGTATTGTCAGGATATGTACAAATAATGACTAAAACTATATCTGGATTATTTTAATAATTTTATTGTTATGAAAACATTTTTGTTCACAAACATGGGAAGCTAAGACATTTTTAAAAATATCCTGGTGCAATAGCATTATTTATTATCATTTGACGAGCACTATCTTCGATTAGTTTTCCAAAATAATAAATATAAAAATTTAAAATATGTCAAGATTACCTGTAATACTTAGGTTTCCTCTCTTTGCCAATGCTACTTTCCTTCCTTTTTATGTTCTTCTCACAAATGAGTTGAATAATATTATGTTCTTTGTAACACGTTTCTTCATACATACCTATTTTTATGAACATGAAGTAAAAGAAGAAGCACACAATTGGGAGTAGTGACTGGTGAGAGTTTGACATTTAAATATCTGTTAAGCTTAAAATTCATTATAATATTGTCTTCTTTTTATTCTACATGTAGAAAAAATGTATTGTGATTATTTCAAGGAAGCAGGAAAATTGAGAACTTTTAATTTCTAGGTCACACATTGTTAAGTCATTTATTATTTCAAATTAGTTTTATTTTTAAAAGAAATACTTGTCTAAATAAAAACATACAATCATATTATTGACATTATCATTCCCCTATAACTATATAAAACATATTTTACATATTCTTTAACTTAACTCAAAGAAAAATGTATTAGAATAATTATCTATTTCCATTTGGTACCTGGATATAATTAGGAATATAGGAAAAAATTATTGCTTTTTAGATAATCTAAGAAAGAATTACCATTATGCTTTGTGATACTACCTTGCATATATTTTGACAGAAATAGCTTTATTTTCTTTTGTTTTCAGTTGGGATTCTCGCCTGCCTGGATTTGCTTTCAATGACCAGTTCATTCAAATATCAACTCGCCTGCCATCAGAATATATATATGGTTTTGGGGAAGTGGAACACACAGCATTTAAGCGAGATCTGAACTGGCATACTTGGGGAATGTTCACAAGAGACCAACCCCCTGGTGTAGGTACCAACATGTAACCACTCCATGAGGCAACTAAGACCATGACTGGAATCCAGTCCACTTCTTTATAGCCTATGCTTTAGGATTGAAGTAATGACAAGGGCATTAGCTAGAGATCTCCAGAGCAGCTATAGCAATTTTTTGAGAAACAAACCCAGAAAGTCATGATCAATTACAGGTGGAAGTAGAAGAGTGGATGGATAAAAATTTGCTTGACTACTCTGAGAAGCCAGGCTTTGACCCAATACCTTAATTGTTTCAAATGCATAAAAAGAACATGATTATGTATTTCCTGTCAAGTTTACCTTTACTCCAGATTTTAAAAAATAACTCCCTAAAGGTTTCCTTGATTGTTTTTTACTTCTCAGATACTGATTTGATCTTTTTACTCTTTATAACCCACAGTAGCAGTTGTGTAATTTTATGTGACTAAACTGGTAATTATATATTTTTTAAAAAACGTATTTATTATACTTTAAGTTCTGCAGTACATATGCAGAATGTGCAGTTTTGTTACATATATGTACACTTGCCAAGATGGTTTGCTGCATCCATCACCCCGTCATCTACATTTACATCTTTACAATGTGTTTTTATATATTCATTACACTTTTTCCAAAAATGTGTCTTGTTAATGCAACACACTTTATGAATATTTAATATAGTGTACAACAAATAATATTGCCTTTAATATTCCAAACATATCATAAAAATATTTTAATATAAATTATCCTATTTGTATTTTTAACATGTGATGTGTACTTAAAAGGATATACTCAGTACATCACTATAAGTTTGTGTGCTGTTGTAATCATTTTTTTATTGTTAGGTGCTCAAACAGCTTGCATTTGTATGATAATAGTTCAAACTTAGGTTATTGAAGGCTGTTTTTTGTTTACATCAACTTGAAATCATATATTTTACCAAAATAAATTTCTTAAAATTCCTTCCGCATTTGTACAGATATAATTAAATTAATATACTTTTGATTCTTAATATATAAAATTGCTTTCACTAGTAATTTTGTATATTCCTAAAAATAAATTACTATAAAATCACTTTCACTGGTAATTTTATGTATTAACAATCGAAAGTATATTAATCTTTTAATATCTGACTATGATTACAGTATAGAACAATGAATTAAATATTTTATAAATACAAAATTTAAATGTTTTATACATATAAAATATATAAAGAAGGTATTTTCCGGACAGTTTGATTATATTCTTCGCTTTTATCACTTCTAGGACATTTTACTATGGGAAAAGTACCAATTTATAAAACCTTTAGAAAGAAACCACACTAATGCCAATGGCATTCTATGTCAGTTAATGTGGAAGCATTTGTGGTTGTTACATATGTGTATATTAATTTATTTATATTTATAAACTACTCTAAAGCAGTAAAAATTTAAATAACTATTTTCTAGGGAAACACATGTATTTTAACTGAAACATAGTTTAAGGGTGGAAAAAGGAGAATTTAAATACCGAGTTTCAGTGGTATAATGAATTTTAAAATAATGGTTACATTCACATGCTATTGTTACTTAAATTTATATTGTGCTTAATTTTTAAATTTCAGTATAAACTTAATTCCTATGGATTTCATCCCTATTACATGGCTCTAGAAGAGGAGGGCAATGCTCATGGTGTTCTCTTACTCAACAGCAATGCAATGGGTAAAACAATCATTTGTTGAATGTCTCTTATTTTATGTGACTTTTTCATAAACAAATATACACAGATAAAAATGGAATCTTATTCTGGATTTCCAGATGTTACATTCCAGCCAACTCCTGCTCTAACTTATCGCACAGTTGGAGGAATCTTGGATTTTTATATGTTTTTGGGCCCAACCCCAGAAGTTGCAACAAAGCAATACCATGAAGTATGATTGCATATTTCTTTTTTTTTAATAAAAATTTTTATAGCATAAAGTAATCCTCTTAGTTCACATACAATTTTTTTTTTAAGGTAATTGGCCATCCAGTCATGCCACCGTATTGGGCTTTGGGATTCCAATTATGTCGTTATGGATATGCAAATACTTCAGAGGTTAAGGAATTATATGAAGATATGGTGAATGCTAAAATCCCCTATGTATGTATATCAATTTTAAAACAGTATCAAATATGTAATATGAAAAAGTAGAATGAAATAATTATATGTACTTTACAAATAATTTAAGCAGCTGATAATCTTAGTTTTTTAGTAGCACCTTATGAATTGGATATGAGAATTATATACAATGTCTTTGTCAAGGAGAGAAAAAAAATTCCTTTTCCTTTTCCCTTCCTAATTCTATCATGCTGAGTTGTGCTAAATAAGTCACCCTGCACTTGCTTTCCTCTCACAAACTCTGGGTTGCACAGGTAGTCAGTATTTCTCTTTATATTAGTGTTCACAGAAATCTGTATCATCAACAAGATGAGAAATTTGTATCATCCACAAGAGAACAAGTGGGAAGTGGAACTGATTTTTTTCTACCCTGGAATAGATAATAGTTGTAATATATAATACCAATTCATTCAATATGCAGAAAACGAAATAATCCAGAGTATCCACAAATTGTCAATCACTGAATTTTCATTTTCTAACAAAATTAAGGAATCCTAAGGATACTGCTAGTAACACTTAAACATTAAAATATACAAGGCTTGATATATAAGAGTTTATTCTAAGAACAATCCGTAAAACCTCATTATAAGGTATTGGCATTTATAGTAGGATCCAATATAGGGTTCCTGAATAACTATTATGGGAAACTCAATTATATATGTTGATGACACAGAGATATGTAAGTGGAAATTTATTATTAAAAAGGAGGTATAAATTATTTGCCATACTTTCCTTAACACATAGAAGAAGAAGTTGAAATAATGTCAAATAACAGAAAATAATTAAATTCTTTATTTAGGCAAAAATTAAATATTTCAATGATAAAATTCAGGCATTTGTTAGTTTAAACATACTTCCAAGGACCTATCTTTAAACAATACTTAAATAAACAGGGCTGATATCCTAAAAATGACTTAGATGGATATTACAAGAACAAGATTATAGTAATTGATGTATTTGTTAAACTCCTTTTGCCAATATTAGAATTATTTGAAATTATCCAATATTTGTTTTATAGTTCCCAGAAACAACAACACCTGTTTCTGTGTACACTGTATGAATTTTTTATTTGTCATTTAACATAATTTCATAGCATCATAAATCCTATTGCCCAGTTTATTTCTGTTGCCTTTGAGAATTACATAATATATACTTAGAACAGTTTTCACCTCTAAATCAAAATTACTAAATGAACTGTTGACAAAATAGAACATTTATAGAAAGTTGTTCTTAGAATACTTTTTATCTTTACATGCTACTTTTATTCCTTGAACACTAAACCACTTAATTTTTTTTAGGATCTTGTTAAGCTTTTATATTGCTGTAATTTTTATAAGTATAATAAAATATGATACACTTATGCTTTTGTATTTTTTATCCTAGTGTCATTTTTTGTATATTTCAGGATGTTCAGTACACAGATATTGACTACATGGAAAGGCAACTAGACTTTACAATTGGTGAAGCATTCCAGGACCTTCCTCAGTTTGTTGACCAAATAAGGGGAGAAGGAATGAGATACATTATTATCCTGGTCAGCACTTGGAGTTTATCTGAGTCTTATTTCTTGTTTCTATTAATTCTCCTAAAATGAGGGGGGTGGAGGAAGGTGTCTCATAATAGAAAGTGTATAACTTTGGATAATACTCCCAGACCTACAACTTTCTTCCATTAGCACTTCATTTTTTTTTTTTTTTTTTTGCATGGGTTGTCACCAGCTACCTTTGCATTTAGGTGCATCCCTAGAGATTTTAATTCAAAACTGAGTTAAAGGCAAGCTGTTTTCTAGTTATCATCCAAGCTACATATTGGCTTCTATACAAGTTATCAAAAAGTAATGGTAGATTTTCTATTTTTATACAATTCTTAAGTCATTCTCTGGGATTGCTTCTGATGTTTTTCATATTTAAAAATTTGCCTTCGTATTGGTGATTCAGTGGGGAAAATTTTTTAATCACTATCTTCTAGGAAGTAAGCTAAGTAGCCAGATATCTCACGATAGAAATAAAACAAGATAAAAGCCTCTACTAATCTTGCTTGCAATGACAGCTACTGTATTTCCAAAAGTCCTTAGAATTTCCTTCTAAGAAATTTGGGGGCAATCTAGCTAGAACATTGATGTTTGCATCATTTGTCATTTCACGTTAGAGCACAATATTATGATAATATAATAATGAAAATTTATGCTTCATAATCGCTATCCAAGTAGTTATGATTTTTTCATGTGTACCTTGTTTATGTTTCATGTTAATTTTAGGATCCAGCAATTTCAGGAAATGAAACAAAGTCGTACCCTGCATTTGAAAGAGGACAGCAGGAAGATGTCTTTGTCAAATGGCCTAACACCAATGATATTTGTTGGGCAAAGGTACTAAACTGAGATATCAAAATACAACAAATACAAAAATTGTATCTTTCAATGAAAGTTTCCATCTAATTAGTAAAAGTTAAAGACATTCAGGAAATCTATATAGAAATGTAATTGGTTTAATAACTAATAAAATACTGTATAGTTGTTGAGTTCAGTCGAAATTATCAGACACAAAGAAAGAATTCACGTAAGTCATATGTCCAAATATGTTTTGTTTTATCTTTAAGTTGTATTTTGTTATATTTCTTGGTATCTCTTGTAATTTATTTTAAAACTACCATTAGTAAGATGGCTACTCATTTTTCCGTACTGCAAGTTATTTAAATGTTCACTTATCTTTAAAAAGTCTCATTAATAATAGCAACAACGTATTTTGACAGCTATGCTTATAGTTCTTAGATCATGAATTATTATAATTCACTGTATTTTATATAAGCAATAATATTCAAACCTGATATATGATTATATTATAAAAATATTTTGATTTGGCTTTTATATAAACCAATCAAGAAAAAAATACTAGTCATAACTAGAGTGAACAACAGTGACAAAACCTTTAAAAAATTTATGACGAGAGATATGATTAAATGAAATATGAGAGACTTTTTGAGTCTTGGACCGAAATTGAGATATTAATGATTAAACCTGTGAAATGCAAACATGTTTCATAAATGTTGATTGTACTGTGTCAACATTAATTTCTTGGTTTTGATAACTGCACTATTGTTATATAACATGTTAATATGTTATATAACAGAGAAAGCTGAGTGAAGAATATAGACAGGGCTGGGCACGGTGGAGCATGCCTCTAATCTTAGCAATTTGGGTGGCTGACGGAGGAGGATGGTTTGAACCCAGGAATTTGAGATCTGCCTGGGCAACATAGGCAGACCTTGTCTCTACAAAAAATTTAAAAATTGACCAGGCATGGTGGGGCATACCTGTAGCCCCAGCTACTTTACAGGCCTATTAGTCCAGAAAGTTTTGTTGTTGTTGTTGTTAAATTTCCTACTTTTTCCTCATTCTGTATTTCTAGACATTTTGGCAGATTTCTACTCTTTCTTCCCTTCCTTTAGAGCACTGTTCTCTACAAGCAGCTAATCCCTTTTAAAGAATTCCTTTTTGATGGATTATTTATACATTTATATAAGACTTTCTAATTTCTACGATATAGATCTAAATTTTCAGAGCTTTCAGCATGACTGAATTTGAGCTCTGTTTTGTGTGTTTCTGGCCAGAGTAGAAGAAAGAAAATGTTGGTAGGCAGTGAAGTCAGGCTGGGAATAGTGGTGGGGCGAAGGGAGAGGAGGATTTAGTACGAATTCTGAAAATCATTGGAATGTTTGACTCTATATGACATTATTCAATCAGATCTTTACTTCCTTTCAAACAAAAAATATTTATTGTTTTTAGTTTTTAACTCTGGAATAATTCTAGAAATAGTTCTAACATACTGTATTAAATTAAATTTAGCATAATGTTTTTCACATTATTTTTTGACCAGGACTTTTTGGTTTTATGCTTTATTTTCAAAATCACTAACTACCATAACAGTTGACAATTCTATTTTGTATTTGCCATATTAAAGAGTAGACTAATATGGACAATAGGAACACTTTGCAAATGATACACATGCCAATAATAATAATAATATTTAAAAAGATTACAGATCTGAGGACTTTGGGTTATTAATATTCCTCTAATACTCCATTACACTTCATTTACATAGCAATCATATTATACTGACTATGTTTTGATCTGTTTTCCGGTCTTGTCTCTTGTAGGTTTGGCCAGATTTGCCCAATATAACAATAGATAAAACTCTAACTGAAGATGAAGCTGTTAATGTAAGTTTTACATTGGCTAACTATATAATGAAAAGAAATTCAAAACTTAGACTTATTTTAACTAATAACTCAATTTGAATACTTTTCTTTAAAAATAGATTGCCATTTTAAATTATCTATGTCAGACAATATTTAGATCAAATTTAGCTAATTTTCCTAAATAACAAAGTATGTCAGTCACTCTATTAAGCAATTTTATATTTTGCTTTATTTAATTCAAGCAGTCATTATTTTATTTTAAAAACATTATTATAGTAATAACACTTAACATGAGATATACCTCTTAATAAATGTTTATGCATATACTAAATCACTTTAAACTATAGGGGCAATATTGTGCAGCAGATCTCTAGAATTTATTTAGCTTGCATAATTGAGATTTTGTGCCTATTTCTTAGCAAGTCCTTATTTTCCCCTACTTACAGTTCTGGGCAATTACCATTCTACCCTATGCTTTTATGAGTTTAACTATTTTAGATACCTCATGTAAGTTGAATCCTACATCTGTCTTTCTGTTATTGGATTATTTCACTCAGTATATTATCCTCAAGAGTCATTCATGAAAGCAAAAAGAATGAATAAGATATTACATGCAAATTATAACCAAAAGGTAATAGGGGTGGCTATAGCTATATCAGAGAAAATAAATTTTAAGTCAAAGACTGTCACAAAAGACAAGAGGTCATTATATAATGACAAAGGTGTCATTTCATTAGGAAGATACAATGATCATAAACATATGCACCCAACATTAAAGCACTTAAATATTTAAAGCAAACATTAACAGAAGTGAGAAATAGCAATGCAATAATAGTTGAAGACTTTGTTACCATACTTTCAATAAAACGTAGAACAAACGAGAGCAAATCAAGAAAGAAACAGCAATCTGTAACAACACTGTAGGCCAAATGGACCTAACAGACATACATAGAACATTTCATCAAAAAGCAGTCAAATATACATTCTTCTCAAGTGTCCATAGAATATTTTCTAAGAGAGATTGCATGTTAGGTCACAAGACAAGTCTTAAAAATTGTAAGAAGCTAGAAATCATACCACTTATCTTTTCCAGCCACAGTGAAATTAAACTAGAAATCAGAAACTTAGGGGAAATAAGTAAATTCACAAATACATGGAAATTAAACAACACACTTTGGAACAGCCAGTGGAACAAAGAAGAAATCAAGAGGGAGTTAGAAAATTTCTTCAGACAAACAAAAATAAAAATACAACATAGCAAAACTTCTGGGATGCAGCAAAAGCAGTACTAAGAGGAAAGTGTATGACAAACACCCATATTAAAAATAATAAAAATCTCAAATAAATAACCTAACATTACCTCTCAATGAACTAGAAAAAGAATACACTTAAAGTTAGCAGTGGAAAGGACATAAAGATTAGAGGAGTAAAATGTAAAATAAATACAAGAGAAATAGAAAGTAGCAACGAAACTAAGAGTTGGTGATCCCTCTTTTAGGCAGATCAATTTATAATCATTAAATTATACAAGTTTAGGTAAGTGCGAAAAGTTTGGAAGCTTGAAACTTGTCAAAACTACTTCTAAAATAGCGTCAAAGAATTGGACTTACTGAACTGTGTCACTGAGGTAAAAACTCTTATTTCAACTTGAGTTCTACCCACTATTCTTGAGTAGTAGTGTGTACCATTAGAAAGAAAAGCATGGATTTTTAGATAAGTGTTGGAAGACAGTGTCAACTTATGTAGAATGGCTTATGTGCAGTGGCTTACACCTGTAGCCTCAGCACTTTGGGAGGCCGAGGCATGTGAATCACCTGAGGCCAGGAGTTTGAGACCAGCCTGAACAATATGTTGAGAATTCCATCTCTACTAAAAATACAAAAAATTAGCTGGACGTGGTGTCAGGCACCTGTAATTCCAGCTACTCTGCAGGCTGAGGCAGAATAATCGCTGGAGCCCAGGGGACAGAGGTTGTAGTGAGTCGAGGTTGTACCATTGGGAAACAAAAGCAAAATTCCATCTCAAAATAAAAAATAAAAAACAAAAACTTCATCTTCCTTATTTTATAAATCTCTATATTCCCTACTCTCTGCATTTTCTTTTTGTCCTCCCATATCCGATTTGTGGAGAAGACTGTTAAGGCGGTTACAAAAGAATCTGAACATGTGCCAAAAAATCATCCTGGTTGTCATGTTTTTGAGACATATTCAATTAATTTAAGAGCATCTATTGCTAACACAGGGTTACTCTGACATTGGAACTTTTATATGTGGACTGGCAAGTAGGGAACATTCTTAGTAGAGATTGGAATGAAACACGTCTTCTCTGCTGGGATGGGAAGTGTTAGATGTGAGAGACAGAAAGAAGCAGCTGTTTGGGGTGGCGAGATGGTTCTGGGAAGTGAGAAAGCTGTATAAAAACAGGCTTTACTATGGCCCTTTCCTGTCATTGTGCTCCCCAAAGGTAAACCTGAAGTATGGGCTCTGCAGTAACAGAGAGAAAAAGCTTCCCTGTTACTCTAGGAAGCACTAAAAATATGTTTTTGTGAGTTCTGATCTGTTTCTTTGTAATTCACATAGGATCTGAAGACTGCTCTCTTCTCTTCACCCATGTCTCTCTTTACTTTCCATGGCTGTTAAAAGTGTTGAGGAAGAAAACACACACATTTATGTAATTCAGGTTGATTTCAATTGCCTTTCTTATCAGTCATACATGACTTATGAATCTGCCAGATACAATTAGATTTATACATATATAATCTCTCTTATGACTTCCCACATGTGAGTCTAAATTTTGGTTTTACAGGCTTCCAGAGCTCATGTAGCTTTTCCAGATTTCTTCAGGACTTCCACAGCAGGGTGGTGGGCAAGAGAAATTTTAGACTTTTACAATGAAAAGATGAAATTTGATGGTTTGTGGATCGTAAGTAAGCTTTGAACAATGTGTGTTTTAAGTTATTTATTGTGCATGATTATGAAAAATTCTTACTAGGCTCAAATAATGTCAACAAAATATTTTATTTGAAAAATATTCCACTTTTTCCCCCATAGAACTTTCTTATGCAAAGGACGAGTAAAGTTTTAGAAATTAAATTTATATGTATGAATACTATTTCCTGGACATTTTCAATTTGCAAAATTCAAAAAGCAAAATACCTTCTTATTCTATATATTAATAAATACTTGTAAATATTTATTTTATTTTCATTTAATGTAGGAATAAATCTCAGGCTTAAATAACCACTAGTTCTTTGTATAAGAAATAGTAATTTCTTAAATTTAGTAACATTTGTTAAAGTTTCTCTTTTGATGTAATCTTAAAATGATAGTAGTAAGATTATTAATAATATATTTTTGAGATAGCATAGAAATAATTTACTTTGCCACAAGTAAATTCTCAACACAGAAAAATTAATGTAGTGTATCTCAATTTCTGGAGGTAAAATTTTTACTATGTTGATTTTTCCAGGGGAAAGCATTAATTAATTTATTTTTTTAAATTGAAGAAAGCTTTATACAGGTGTCACTATGTGAAAACTTTGTAGATATAAGATTGTATTAAGCATATCTTTTGTTAAAAAATTTATGGAACACCTAAGTTTATTGGATGTATTAAGCTGTGTACTATAAGAGATTCTCTTAAGTATATTCCTGAGAATGACATCTGGATCCAGAGAAAATAATCTGTTTTCAGGTGGAGGCGATCTATTTTAAGTGGTAGTTAATTAATTTATTTATTTAGATCATGATTCTGAGATGTGTGCTCAATGGTGATACGTCTTGAGGTTATATGCATTTTAAACTATTAATATATCGTGTAGTTTTAACAATAAAAGCAGTTGGTATCAGGCTCAGGGCAGGAGTGGAGGGGAAGAAGATGATGGGATGCATGCTATTATAATGTATGTCTTGGAAATATGGAAATAAACTCATTTTTGTAAGTATAATACATAATACAGGGAAAAGAGAACATTTTATTTTTCAAAGGAAACTGATTTAAAAGATGAACAATGAGCTAAACTATTTTAACATCATTAAGATGTTTTATAATTTTATTTGTTTAGAGTAGTGTGTGTAAGATTGTTCAAATACCCTAACTTACCTTTTGAACTAGCTCTTTTCAGAATGCACATTCTAAATTTATTTTTTATTTACCTGTCTCTGTCATCCTTTTTAAGGATATGAATGAGCCATCAAGTTTTGTAAATGGAACAACTTCTAATCAATGCAGAAATGATAAACTAAATTATCCACCTTATTTCCCAGGTACAATATTGTTGGTATGCCTTTGATATTATCATGTTATTAGTCTTCATTAATAGGTATCAATATTGTTGGTATGTCTTTGATATTATCACGTTATTATTCTTTATTAATAGGTTTATAATATAAACATCTATCTATCTATCTATCTATCTATCTATCTATCTATCTATCTATCTATATCAATTTATTCCCTACCTTAAGATGTAGGGAATAGGATTCACACACCCAATTTTCATTATCCACTCACACACTGGAACACACCTTGACCCATTACCAATATTATTTCACACTATTTTGAGAAAGAAAGTCAAGGAATATATTTTAGCTACATAAGCACAATTCTAAATTTGTCTGAAGTTGTTATTTTGGTTTGCTTAATTTCCCCAGGTTCAAAAATTTTGAATACTTTTTAATATTAAAAAGAATAAATTTTTTTGAAAGGAAGTTTTTAGTAAGTGTTTCTTTACTAAGGATAAGTGAAACAATACTAACACTTCTTTGTTTAGAAGGAAATGTGACATTTCATTTTCATCCTCATTCTCTTATGCAGGCAGAAAACCTCACAAACTATTAGCATATAAAGTGATAGTAAAACTCTGGAAAAAAATCTTAAACTAAGAAAAAGTGGATCAAAGGCAATGTTGTACATTTGCCTAGTTCTTAATTTCTTGTCTTTATAATGCCAAGTGACTTTTTAATAAAATTCTAATCAGTGTTTTCCATGTAAAAGCACTAGAAAGAGTAGACATTCAGGTGTGTACTTATTTTTCAGGTTTTTATTAATTCATGTAATTCAGTTACAATTTCAGACAAATTTAAGTTTATAATTAACTCATATAAAGTATATAAATGGTTAAAATATAAATAGCTATTATAAAACACTGATTAATGTTTTTACCAAAGAATATATGAGTTACACATTTTATTGTAGGGCATTGTATGATATATTAATATGTTTTCATTGATTCTTTCCAGAACTCACAAAAAGAACTGATGGATTACATTTCAGAACAATATGCATGGAAGCTGAGCAGATTCTTAGTGATGGATCATCAGTTTTGCATTACGATGTTCACAATCTCTATGGATGGTCACAAGTGAAACCTACTTATGAGTAAGCAATGTTCAGAATTATCCCCTCTGACTCTTTTACTGTTTGGATCTTACATTTAATGCTATCATTTTAAGAGTCCTGATGATTTTCTCTTGTATCCCTTTACTTCCCAATTGTTCTCTGTAACTTCTTTCTTCATAACATTTAGAAAAATTGTGTTTCTTCCTATCTATCTAAATACCTATATTGTTTTTAATTTTAATACCATTCCAAAATAAATACTAGACCATTTTTATGTTGTTCCTCACTACGTACCCAGCATAGTGCCTGGAAAATAGTAGGTACTCAATTAATAATGTTGGACTAATATTAATAAATGAGTGAATAACATATAATTTGATGTCATTAAGACATTAATGTTTGGCTAAATCTGTCCTTGTCAGGCCAAGTGCAGTGGCTCATGCCTGTAATCTCAGCACTTTGGGAGGCTGAGGCGGGCAGATCACTTGAGACCAGGAGTTCAAGACAAGCCTGGCCAACATAGCCAACATGGTGAAACCCCGTCTCTACTAAAAATACAAAAGATTAGCCAGGTGTGGTGGTACCCACCTGTGGTCCCAACTACTTGGGAGCCTGAGGCACAAGAATCGCTCGAACCTGGGAGGTGGAGGTTGCAGTGAGCTGAGATTTTGCCATTGCACTCCAGCCTGGCAACAGAGTGAAATTCTGTTTCAAAATAAAAATAAAAACATAAAATAAATAAACTCATTATTAGTAAGTTAGAGCAGTTTTCATGATCTTGAGCTTCTCAAATGTTAGTGATCATACTAATTATCTGCATTTTTGACAAACAGTTATGTAAGGCCAATGATGATAGACTACAGACCATTCAGTGAAAATCAAGTCTTTATTAGCACTAATCAATATAAGTTTTGCAATGTTAGAAATCTTCTGGCCAGGCACAGTAGCTTGTGCTTGTAATCCCAACATTTTTGCAGGCTGAGATGGGGGTTGACTTGGGCCCAGGAGGTCGAGACTGCAGTAAATGATGCTCCTGTCTCTGCATTCCAGTATGGTCAGCAATGCAATACCCTTTCTCCAAACATAAATAAATACATAGAGATCTTCTACAATTCTAGGTGCCAGTGTGATACTCACCAGCTACATATGGCCATTGAAGAATGTGTCTAGTGTGACTCAGGAATGGAATTTTAAAGTCATTTAATTTTAATTAAGTAATATAAAATAATTAAATATGAAATAATAGATAACTAGTGGCTACCATATTAGAAACTGCAGTTGTAGATCACTGACTTTTAACAACTCATTTTAAACACTTTGAGATTTTCTTTTTAAGTTTTAGATTTTTTTAACTGTGTATATATATTGAGTATGTGAGATACTTTGATACAAGGCATGCAATACACAGTAATCACATCATGGAAAACAGAAGTAATTGTCTCTTCAAGCATTTATCCTTTGTGTTACAAGCAATATAGTTATACTTTTAGGGTTTTTTTTAAAGTGGACAATTAAACTATTATTGACTATCACCTGTTGTGCTATCAAATACTACATGTTATTCATTCTTTCTAACTCTATATGTAGTACTCACTAACTATCCCTGCTGTATTAGTCTGTTTTCACTCTGCCATAAAGATACTACTTGAGACTGGATAATTTAAAGATGCTCATTTAAAGACTGGGCGGTTTAAAGAAGTTGAATTGACTCACACTTCTGCAAGTCTGGGGAGTCCTCAGAAACTTATAATCATGGCAGAAGGTGAAAGACAAGCAAGATGCATCTTACATAACTTCAAGAGACAAAGATAGTGAAGGGGAAACTACCATACTTTAAAACCATCAGCTCTCATGAGAACTAACTCACGATCACAAGAACAGCATAGCAGAAACTGCCACCATGATGCAATCGTCTCCCACCAGGTCCCTCCCTTGACAGGTGGAGGTAGCAATCCCTGATGAGATTTGGGTAGGATCGTGGAGCCAAACCATAACTCCTGCTTTTCCTGCACCCCACACTATGCTTCCCAGCCTCTGGTAACCATCCTTCTACTGTCTATCTTCATGAGTTCAGCATTTTGCTTTATAAAATATTTTTAGCACCCACAGTAAGTTGAAACATATGAAGTTTGTCCCTCTGTGTCAGACTTAATTCATTTAACTCAATCATCACCAGTTTCATACATGTTGTTGCAAGTGGCAGGATTTTATTCTTTTTTATAGCTGCATAGTACTCCATTGTGTATGTGTGCGATGTTTACTTTATCTAAACATCTGTTAATGGACACTAAAGTTGCTTCCAAACTTGGCTATTCGAGCAGCGCTGTAACAAACATAGGAGTGAAGACATCATTTTGATATACTGGTTTCCTTTCTTTTGGAAATATATCCAGCAGTGGGAGTGCTGGATCATATAGCAGCTCTATTTTTAGTATTTTGAGGAAACTTCAAACTGTTCTTCATAGAGGTTAAATGAATTTACATTCTCACCAACAGTGAATGAGCATTCCCTTTTCTCCACAGCTTCAACAGCATTTGTTATTGGCTGTCTTTGGATAAAAGCCATTTTAATTAGGGTGAGATGATATCTCATTGTACTTGTGATTTGCATTTCTCTGATGATCAGTGATGTTGAGTACTTTTTCATATGGCCGTTTGTCATTAGTATGTCTTCTTTTGAGAAATGCCTGCTCAAATCTTTTGCCCATTTTTAAATCAGATTATTAGAAGTTTTTCCTATAGAGTTGTTTGAGCTCCTTATATATTCAGATTTTTAATCCCTTGGCAAATTAGTATTTTGCAAACATTTTCTCCCATTCTGTGGTTTATCTTTTCACTTTGTTGACTGTTTCATTGGGTGTTCCTTTTTTATCTGTTCAGCCACTCTCTGTCTTTTTATTGGCGAGTTTAGTCCTTTTATATTCAATTTCACTACTAGTAAGTAAAGACTCCCACCATTTTGTTGTTTTCTGATTAATAGTCTTCTCATTCTTTTTTCTTTTCTTCCTATTTTCCTCTTCTCTGGTGGTATTTAATTTCTTGCTTTTTATATTTTGTATATTTGTTTTGTTTTTTCATTTTCAATTACTAGAAGGATTGTGATTTTTCAGATACATTCGTATTTAATTGGTCTCTTTGATAGCCTGAGCATCTGAATATGTAAAAATTTTCCAGGCATTTCTAATGAACATACAGGGTTGAAAACTTCTGCTCTAACAAGTAACTGAAGTTGATAAAAGAATAAAATGCATTTTGGAGTAAAGAGTATGGACAAAATATCTCACTTAGTAAAACCTACTTATCTTATTTCTAGCAATTAATTGTTATTCAACTCAGAATAGGTGAATATATAATAAAAAACTCACTTGTTTGCCAAATCCAAAAATAAAACCCTAAGTCATTTTAAGAGTGAGCAAACTAGTGAACAATGCCTTTTTATTGGGACGAATGTTACTTTTGATTAATTGGGGCATAATTATCCACTGCTAAATTTACTTTAACTAAAACTGTAGACATTAAAAAGAACCAGAGTATTGAGAACTGACTGATGATCTCATTGGCAAAAATTATATGCTTTGAGTTGAAAGTATGTAGCTTAACAAAAATAAAAATAATTCCTCTCCATAGAAGACAGGAAAAAATTATACTTGTGAAGCACATAACAGAGTCAAACATGGTTCCTGATACATTGTGGATATTTGGTAAAGTTAAATAAATCCATCATTATTCTATTATAATCACAGGTATCAAAGTGATTTTGATAAGTTCAGGGTAGATACAGGTAAATTTTCAAATAGTGGAAATACAGAGGTATTTAAGCATATGTAAGGTCCATTTCCATTTTTAAGTAAAAATATGAGGAGAAAGCCAGCACAATCTTCCATGGAATATCCTTTAAAATGAAATTAAAATACATATACATATGAGTGCTGATTTTGCTCTTGTTCATACATTTTTTTCAGTACAAGTTTCAACCACATTACTTAAATTGAGCAGATTAATTGGTTTAAATATTAAGTAGCCTAATTTATTCATAGCTTTAGATTTTTCATGTTTCAGATACTTTCTTAATATTTTATTTTTTCATTTAAGAAAAAGCATTTAACTCAGAAAATTTTAAAGATTGAATATTTTAATTAAATGTATAAAGATCTTGACCAATGTGAAAGAACACTCTAAATAAGGTACATGTTATATTTAAACAAATTATGAAGAGTAAAGTCTTTCTGTTTAACATTGAGGAAAATTGAACAAAGTATAAACATATTTTTTTTCTCAAGTTATCCAGACCATAGCATTTTGTTCTTTTCGTGACTTATTTTCTGTCTTACAAACTGCCACATATTTGACAGTTAGCTATTTCTTGCTACTGTGCTCTTTGACTTAATATGAAACAAACAAAAACCCAACAAAAGAATAGGTTGGGTGGATTCAGAAACATAATTTAATCAACTTGAGAAATTGCAAATAGTTTTACAGAAAGGATCATGGACACCAATGACAAATAAAATAAGCTTCATATAGAAATCCCACACAAAATTTTTCAGTCTTCAGTTGCTTTCTTCTCTTGTAATTTAAAATCCAATATTTTACCAAAATAAAGCCTATTCTTCAAATGTAGAAAGAAATACATTTTAAAAACTACTTCAAATTGTGTGTTCAAATTTCAGACAAATATTCAAGGATTATGTAACTATATTTCCATTTTTACCAATAGCTATAAAGACATCAGGGATTAGAGGGGATTCATTAAAGAGGACTTAGAAAATTAAACATTTTTGACTCCTTCTGGATGCTTAGGTTGTGTTTTAATATATATAGTTATTAAATACGTGCCAAAGAATTTTGTAATTGTAGACTGGAATGGAAAAAGTCAATCATTATAAATTATTTTTGCAGATATTCTTATAAACTGGAAAAATTTGCAACATGGAAAATTATATTGCTTTGCTGTATTTAATGTAATTTTCTGGAAAAATAAGAGTGCCTTTTTTGGGGGGTGGGGCATTGTATACTATAGGAAGTTACCAAGAACAAGCTCAGCTGTAGGGACCCCCACCAAGGCAGTGGTGAAGGGAATGAGAGGCAGACACCCAGATAGAACAGCAAAGTGGGTCTATGCAGGGGGCCAGCAGCCTTCTGAACAGAGAACCTCAGGGGCTGACAGCATTCCAGGCTGAAGGCCCTGAGTAGACTCTAACCCACGCATTTATTCTCTCTGAACAGGGGAATCATTATTAATAAACAGGTGTTCAGTATTTTTTCATAACACAAAACACGCTAAGTAGTAGCTGGTGCCCACTTACCACTGATCACAAACAACATGAAAAGTATTCTCCACGAGGGAGCCACAGGGGCAGGGCCAGACAGCTTAAAGAACTTTTTAAACAGGTGTATGACATTTATATATTTTCCTGCCACTTTGGAATGCCCCAAGTAGTTTTCTACTTGTGGGGGGAGGGGCGCTAGGTTTTCATTGCCATTGTTCTTTCTAGCAAATAGTATATTCTATCATCCAGTCAGCATTCATCAATATTTATAAACTTATCATTTCTCAACAACTTAACATTTCTCAACGGGAAGTGGTCTCTTGTGTATATATATATTTAAAATAAACAAATTAATATTCTATGTGAGGGTTTACAGAGGAGATTACTCTTATATAAGAGGTTAGAAGCCCTTTAAGAGAAAATTATTATGAAAAATCTTCATTTGTTTTATAGTTCTATTTTAATGTACAATTAACAATAGTAAAAATTGATGGAGTAAATTGTGATGTTTTGACACATTATACAGAGTGGAATGATCAAATAAAGCTAATTAGCTTATTCATCTTCTCAGATATTGATCATTTCTTTGTAGTGAGAAAATTTAAAATAATTTTAACTATTCTGAAATATACATTAGCTATAGTCACCTTGCTAAATTTTGTCTGTTTAACTGTAACTTTGTACTCATTGTGTGAAACCACTTTATGTAGAATCCTTACCTCAGAAACCTGAGAAAGCAGATATTCAGCTATTAATTTAAAGCATCAGGAAAGAATTTTTGCAAGTGTAAGATACATAATAGAGAAGAAAAGAAATCCTCTAGAAATATAATTTTCTTGGATGTGAACATATTAAGAATTTGTGACAACCCTCTCCTTGTAAATGATTTTATATTTGTTAAAATTAATTTTGTTTGCAAACTAACTAAACTTTGAAACTACATCTTCAAATAGATTTATAGAATTTTCATGAATTATTGTATACTGTTCATATATATACATTGCTTTTTTTCTTTCTTTTTTATTTTTATTTTTTTGAGAGGGAGTCTTGCTCTGTCAAGACACAATCTCGGCTCACTGCAACCTCCACCTCCTAGGTTCAAGTGATCCTTCTGCCTCAGCCTCCCAAGTAGCTAGGATTACAGATGCTTACTACCACGACCAGCTAATGTTTGTGTTTTTAGTAGAGAAGGGTTTCACCATGTTAGCCAGACTGGTCTCGAACTCCTGACCTCAGGTGATCTGCCTGCTGTGGCCTCCCAAATTGCTGGGAGTACAGTCATGAGCCACCCCACCTGGCCTATACATCTATTTCTTATTAAATTTTTGAAAAAATCTATAATGTATATTTAAAAATATTAATATTTTTAAATGGCCCTTTTATATTTGTTATGAAAAATTAAGCAATGAAGACAGTTTTCTTTTTTTGGTGTTTAAAAGGGGGACAATTTAGAAGTAGAAAGTTTTAAGTGAACAATATCACCTTTATTAGCAAAAGATGGTTCAATATATTATGTCTGTTTAATACACTTTTAGTTTCTTGTATTTATGACTTGAGACATTTATTAATTCCAAAATTTCTTGGGCTACTATTACATGTCAAGCATTGTATTAGATATAAGGGATGAAAGGAAGACTAAAGCATAGCACTTGACTTTAGGAATCTCAAGGTATCATGGAAGGAGCTTTATATATATACAAACATTGGGATCCAGCTGTCACAAGGAAATGATTCAATACTGTTGATAATGTGTTAGTGCCCAGCAAAGTCTGCTTAAGTATGTATTTGTGGCACCTTCTTCTAATATAGTTCTGTAGCTCTTATTCAGTTCATATTATTTGAATAATATAAATATAACATTTTTATTTCCAAGTAATATTATAGTAAAATATTATTAATATATTATAAGATGTAATCTGAGTGTTCAGTCAGAGAGAAAGACAGAGAGCAAAGAAAGAAAGATAGAGGAAAATAGATGCAGATGTATAAAATAATTATTGCATTTTTTTTTCTAAAACTAGAGTATATTTTAACATGTACACCATTAAACTCATTCTCCAAAGACTGAGGAGGGAAATAAATCATATTATTTCATTTACACAAACCCATTCCGATGAGAAAATCTTACTTCCAATAGATTCTACACTTGAAATGGAGCAATTCTTTTTATTTTCAAGATCCAAGAGTACTTTGCTCTCTTTAACCTTTAAAGAGTGTGATAGTAGACATTCTCTGTACAGTAATATGTACATTAGATGTTGACATGTTACAGTTGAGAAGGGATGGAGCAATGAATATCTAAACATAGGCCTTTATTAAAAATACATTAAAATAAAATTAAAAGCTCAATGTGATGAATTTGTTGATTTCATTCCATTAATAATTGATTTAACTTGTATCCACTGAAGAGATATATAAAGGCCTCTTAATATCTACATGCCACCCTGATAAATGTTGGAAAGAAATAAAAGACGTCCTTTATGCTTCTGAGGATTTTATAGTTTTTTAATGAGAGAAGACAAATTCATAAAGTGCTAGTTATAATAAGAGAAAACATCAGCACCAGATATCACTATTTTTTTTTTTACGAAGTAGTCATAATTAGATATATTTGGGGAAAATATCTCATGTAAAACTCAAAAATACTTCTTCACTATATTAGTGCACTGCAGAGGACAACTGGAAAAAGAGGAATCGTTATTTCTCGTTCCACGTTTCCTACTGGTGGACGATGGGCAGGACACTGGCTTGGAGACAACTATGCACAATGGGACAACTTGGACAAATCGATCATTGGTAAGTGAATGTCGCCATCTTTATTATTATTTTGTCTTTTGCTAGTGTGGGGTCATAAACTTTCTAAGTCCTCAGAATTTTGTTTTTTGCATCATACTTTATGACATGTAGCATCACATGAAGACGGTGGGCCAGGAAGCTGGATGGAGTGGATTGAGGGTGCTGTCCAGAAACTAACAATCTCCAACTAGTTCATTTTTAAGAAGTAGTGCCATTGTTTTTGGCCTCAGTTTCCTTGCTGAAAAGGGCAGGAGCTGGAAAAGATAACATCTAGAGCTAATAAAGATAAATAAATAGAAATTCTAGATATGATGTCTATTATTAAAAAGTCAAAAAAAAATAACAGAGGCTGTCGAGGTTGTGAAGAAAAGGCGACACATATACTTTTGATGGTAGTGTATATTAATTAAACCATTGTGGAAAGGAGTATAATGATTCCTCAAAGAGCTAAAAACAGAATGACCATGTAACCCCGAAATCCCATTAGTGGGTATATACACAGAGAAATAGAAATTATCCTACCATAAAGATACACACATGAAAGTTCATTACAGCACTATTCACAAAAGACACTATTCACCAAAGACATAGAATTCGCCAATTCGCTATTCTCCAAAGACATAGAATCAGCCTAAATGCCCATGAATGTCAGACTGAATAAATAAAATGTCTTAAATATACACCATGGAACACTATACGGCCATTAAAAAAAACGAGATCATGGCATTTGCAGGGTACATGGACAGAGCTGGCGGCCATTATCCTAAGCAAACTAACACAGGAACAGAAAACAAAATACTGCATGTTCTCACTTATAACTGGGAGCTGAATACCATGTACAGGTGGAAACAAAGAAGGGAACATCAGACACCAGGGCCTGTATGATATCAGAGTTTGGGAGAAGGTTGAGGATTGAGTAACAGCCTATCGGGTTGATAAAATAATCTGGTTTACAAAATAATCTGTACACAAAACCCCTGTGACAAACCAGTTACCTAAATAATACACCTGCAAATGTACTTCTGAAACTAAAATTTAAAAGATTCTAGATTCTAGGGAATATAAATCACTGATAGATGCTAAAACATGAAACATTCCTGACCAAATTTGGAAAGAATTTTTGACAATAGTTGGATAAGTGCTAAATGAGACATTTTCATTTTAAAAAGAAAATACATACTTTTCTGCTATATGTTTAGTCTTAACATTTGTTCATTGTTCATAAATAAATTCAAGGAAAACAATTGTTATAAATATTCCTTTAAAAGAAGAGAATTGATTGATTACACTTTTGAGAATTTTGTTTAATAAGGATGATTCTAATTATTTCAAATGATAGTCTGAAGCAAATTGAACCTATAGTTCCATAAGACCCATAGTTAAATAAGTGCAGAAATAGCATTTTTATTTTCAAAAATGAAGCTGTGAACACCACTTTCTTCTCGCACTGTAGTATGTTTATAATGTATTTGTGCTCTAAATATGTCATCTTGCAAGTGTGAAGAAAGCTTATAGTATCTTATTTTTGTGAATATCATCAGTGCTACACAGGCAAAATGTATGAACATGATGAGAAGGAATAGACGACTGTATTAATAATCTGAAAAATGTTTCATGTTTGGAGGTTATTAAAAAGAGAGCATCTTTATAAATAGAAATAAAAATCAATATTAAAATAGATGAAATAATAGCTTTCTAAGATTTCTTTTTTTAACTTTTTAAGGTATGATGGAATTTAGTCTCTTTGGAATATCATATGTAAGTAGTTTTATTCCTTTTATCTTCATAAATTATAAATATTCATAAACTATTCAAATGTAACTAAATGTAGCAATATATTTTAGACTGGAGCAGACATCTGTGGTTTCTTCAACAACTCAGAATATCACCTCTGTGCCCGCTGGATGCAAGTTGGGGCATTTTACCCATACGCAAGGAATCACAACGTTGCAAATACCAGGGTATGTAATTGCTACGTTTACTTTCAATCTTTTCTTACTTGGGCTACGCTTCATTATACTTTAGTGTGCATGGCTTGGTTAGCTGGCATATTTATTGATGTTATATATAATTTTGGAGTACTGAGAAAATTGTCTGGAGGAACCTTTTTTGAGTAACTAGGGAGATATTACTAAGCATTATGGAAAAGTATGAACAGTTAGAGCCAGTATCTAAATAAGCACTAAATTTCATGATGCTGACTTTCAGTGAAGAAATGCAGAGAAATGATAAATTCACAAAATGCACATCATGGAAACGTTAAAGACAGAGTTGGTCTTTAATAGATGTGTTCTTTCTATAGTGACTAAATGGCAGAGCTTATGATGTGCTGTGAAATCTTTATGCCCCCTCATGGGAAACTTGGGTAGAAACAGAGAGTAGGATGTATTTTAGAAAATGTGAAATACAAGGACTGTAGGCAGAGTGGAACCACGTTTTGAAAGAAGTTGAAAGTTGGACAATAGAGATATAATTTGATGAAACAATAATATTTTAACAGGAAAACTTCCTGTCAATAATGCAGTTGAGAAGGCTGTAATATTGAAAGAGAAGAGCATGAATCACTGAAAGCTTAGACAGAGATTCTTCATCGAGAGTCTACTATTTCATATTTACCAAGTCCTTGCTCAAATGATTTATATATTCCATAAAGGTATATAAATGGTAGATCATTATACATGTAATATGTCAGATACAAATAAATGTCTCTAAGGGAAAAATAGATTAAGCTAAAGTGATGGAGTTTTATAGATATTCTGCTTTAGAAAAAGTGTCAGGTACTAAATGAAGGAATACTAGAGCAGAGATGGGTGTGGGAAGTGTAATCAATATAAATATATGGAGGAGAATTCCACATGGGAGGAACAAAGTAAAAGACCCAAAAATTGTAATGTGGTTGGAGTTTTTGAGGAAAGCTCAAATGCAGAAGGAGGGAAAGACTGAGGAAGTATTTCTAAATAAAAATCTAGAGGTCAGAATCCTCTACTTCAGTTTAAACATGAGTTGGTACAACTGAACTATTGAATTGTATGAATCTAATTATATGGTTTAGAATTAGATGCTTGTGTATCAACATGTTAAAACTAAAATCATATTAATGAGGTCAGTAAACAACAGATATTATCTTTGCCTTTTTCTTCTTATTTAACTTCCAAACACCAGCAATAGGATCACATACAGCTTAATAGTTCTTGGATCACTTTTTTTTTTTAATGTTTACCCATTTATTCTTTGTTCTTTATACTTTCCCTATTTTATTCTTCTTTATTATTATTATTATTTTTATTGTACTTTAGGTTCTGGGGTACATGTGCAGATCATGCAGGATTGTTGTATAGGTACATACATGACAAGGAGGGACAGTTTTTACTTTCAAGATTTTCTCTGTTCTGATACTGCATATAACAGCCATGGCACTAAATTTCCGTTAAAACTTTCTTCCTCCTGAAATGCAGAAAATTTGGAATCTTCACAGATATGACACAGCTATAAAGAGTCCCAGTCATGTTGATGTCCATGAAAGACATTTAAAATGTTGCCTCCTGAAGCTTTGTGGTAGCCTTGTTTATTCCCCTGGTGCAAATTAAAATATAAAATAGTGGTAATTTTTCTTGCTTATTATTTTTAATTAATATGTGCAAAAGCTTTTTTTGTAGACTTTTAGTCTTCCACTCTAAATCTTAGACTAAAAATTTTAGTATTTTGAGCTGGAGTGTGTATTCCAGAGCATACTAGGGCACGTTCTTTCCTTTCATTCAACTTTATGTCTTCTCTTCTATCTGTACTATGTATTCTTTGGTATCATAATCTGTTCATTTCAGCTGAAGACCCACAACGTGTATGGTCACCATCATTTACTCTACTTGTCTGTGTTTGTTTCAATCCACTTTGGATAGAATATCATTTTGTTTCTCTCCTAAACTTATCACTTTATCACCTAATTGACAATATATTTGTCATCCATTAAAATGTGAACTCTTCAGATATGTTCACTTAAACTAAATCAAGCCATGGACTTAATTTGAATTTCTCTTATTAAAATATTTTGTGCCTTTTCTCTTTACCATGTGATAGTATGTAGCACATGATAATGAATTAATATCATTTCTTACTGTTTAGTTCTTCAAATATGAATTTGAATGTTATGATCTAAACAAGGAAAAGAGCTTTTAACTATGTTATTTTGCTTTATTTCAGAGACAAGATCCCGCTTCCTGGAATGAAACTTTTGCTGAAATGTCAAGGAATATTCTAAATATTAGATACACATTATTGCCCTATTTCTATACACAAATGCATGAAATTCATGCTTATGGTGGCACTGTTATCCGACCCCTTTTGCATGAGTAAGTACAAAGTTTGTTTCCTCTTATCACAGAGAGATACTTTCCATTTAATTTTCCCACTGATCTCTTATAGTCCAATATAAACAATTACAGATTGGTAACTTTTCCATTGTTATTTTAGCATACATTTTGGATTAATAAAGCATTTACACAAATGTGTCCACTAATAAATAGTCTAGTATAAGCCATTAAATAGTGAACCATGTTAATTAGTTATTAAAAATAAATCATTCTATTTCAGAATAACTACTGTATGCTAGGTATTGTTCTAGATGCTTTTTATACACGCTCACATTGAGTATTTTCAAAATTTCTTGGGACATAATGTCTCTCATGATTCAATTAATCAAGGTTTACTGCAGTTATGTAAATCTACTGTACATAAAGGTCTGACTGAAAATGATCTCACCTTTTCCTTGATGTATTCTAATAAGATACACAGGAGCAGCTCCAACATTATCCTTCAAATTTGTTTTGGATTCACCTCTTAAAGCGCCAGCTGATACATGATCAAACCTTGAAAATTCTATTTCATGGAGCATATTTGCAAAACTTTTCACCTGTTTTATTTTTAAGTTGAATACAAGCAAATTCTTATAGTAAATATTACAAAAAGCAAACCATGCAATCAAACAGAAAAACAAAACAAATCTTGAATAATCACAATATATTTAGCTTTTTGTGCACCCTGTATTACCAGAGTAACTCAATGAGATGATTTGTTAGATTTCACTATTGATAAGCCAGTTAAAAAAAAAAAGGCAAATATTTACCCACATTAAAACAATAATACCCAAAGTAAACTTACCAAAATAAGAAGACGATTGGTATGCCTTCAATTGTGGTGATAGAATAGGAGATCCAGTTTTCCTAAAATGACAGGAGACTCCTCCTGGAGGCAAATGATGTTCTGGTTGCTTTACTAATTTATCATCTATCATAATCCCTTCTGTTTTTTTGATAACATTTATTGATCTCCATTTTATTTACAGACTTTACCCCTTTTATTATTCTTATTTGCTTCCCAGGATAATTGGAGTATCAGCTCTGGGCTGTCACCAGTCTGAAATATTATTAATTATACAGACTATTGTCGTATTGAGAATACCTGGGTTTCTACTCTCATGAGTTTATGGAGGAGTAAGCCCAGCTTTCCAATTCAGCATTAATCTCAGTTTCTAATAAGGCAAAAAAAAAAAACAAAAACAAAAACAAAAAACAGAACAAACCCACAACAACAAAAGAACAAAAAAATTTTAAGAAACAACATTCCTTTTTTATTTCAATTGGAGAAGAAATGTGAACATTTAATAGTGGCTTCTAAACCATGAAAAAACAATCAAAGCTTTGTTTTTCCCAATCATTTATATCTCAAATTCAGAAATTCATTAACATGCTAAAGAGCCTGTAGGAGCATGTAAATCCTCTATTCAGAGAGTTATTAAGATAAGCAAACTCTTAATGAATTAAGATTCTTATGGTATGTCTCACAATTTTCTTCCAGAGTGTTTTTAAAATGTTTTTTTAAAATTTGTTGTCGTATACTAGGCAAAGTTAATATTTGTATCTCTATTAGCCCTCTTCTAAAGTAATTTCTCATTTAGTTGATGTTACATGTCCATCACTATTTTCTATTTTCTCCGAAAATTTAGTCATAGTCTAGATTTACTCATAAAGTATTATACTGCTGTGCATTGTACTATTACATTCCAAATGATACAATTTTTTGATTTTTTTATAGTTTTGTTTTCATTTTAATCCAAAAGTCCATACTACAAAATGTGATTTGAATAATGATTTGGTGTTATTCAGAAGAAAGTTATTTGTTTTAATGTAATTATTTGTGATAATTTTGTCTAGATTCTTTAATGAAAAACCAACCTGGGATGTATTCAAGCAGTTTTTATGGGGTCCAGCATTTATGGTTACCCCAGTACTGGAACCTGTAAGTCCTACCACATGTTTTTGTTGACAAAATATTCTTTGGTTTACATATAATTAATGGCTATTTATTTACATTCCAGTATGTTCAAAGTGTAAATGCCTACGTCCCCAATGCTCGCTGGTTTGACTACCATACGGTAAGTATTTAAGGCACTCTGGGGAATTGGTTAAACAGAAATGGGTAATTGTTTGGTCCTAGCCTTTTCATTAATGATGTGTTGGATTTACTTTCCACTTAAAAAGAGTGGAAAGTTACATAGTTCCAGTGAATTATATATAGCTGAATCAGATTAACCCATAGCAAAAGAGAGTTAATTTATTCTGCTATAGTTTTTTATGTAGTCATTGATTTATTTTAGCAAATAAACATGGAAATTACACATTACACACAAAATATAATTGCCTTTTACTGGATATATAAAATGATCATTAAAGATAGTTCAGTTCTTCCAAGAATAATGGAAGTGCATGGTAAGTCAAGAAAAGCTTTTGCCACCTTTCAAAAATCCACATACTTTAGGCATGTGAGCTCCACAAAAACAATGCTACAAATGATTTTCAAAGCTATCATGAGGACTTATATTTAACTAGATTCTAAAGATATGCTTTTTAAAAATAATAAAATACACAGGAACAGTTTCAACATGTAAAAATAAATTTCACTATGCGTATTTAAGATGTACAACATCATGTTATTAGATATATATATTGTAAAATGGTTACTATAGTGAAACAAATTAAGATTTTCTGAATAAATGTTAATTTTTAAATTGGAAAGTGTATCATTTGATTTTTATAAATGTATCTCCTTAAATACCAGTGTTGCTGATGATTCCACTTCTTGCTCCATCTGTTCTTCTTTCCATCCTTTTCATTTCCAGGGTGAAGATATTAAGATCAGGGAACAACATCATACGTTTGATGCTCCTTATGAGACAATAAACCTACATGTCCGTGGTGGTCACATCCTACCATGTCAAGAGCCAGCTCAAAACACATTTCTCAGGTAAGTGAACTGTTTGCAAAGCTCAAGTTAAATTTTGAGATACCTCATGCTAACAGTGTCAAGAAACAGACAGGGTTTGAAAATTTACCCCATTGCCAAGCTAGTGCATTAGCCTGCATCAGTATCATGAATGTCAGATCAGAGACAAAGGTGTTTGTTGTTCATGGGATAGCCAGAAACAGGAACTTCATCTTAGCTTCGGGTTTACTTTTCCACCAAATCCAATGGGGATGACATGGAGAGGCCCAGGCAGACGTTGAGTATGTAGGAGGTCTGTGTCACAAAGAAGAAGCTCCACGTTTAGGAAAACCCTGTCTTTTATAAGACTACAAACAAATCTATCCATTGTTTGCTTTGAAGAAAGATATTATCTTTTTTCATATTGGACAGTAACAGAAATAACCAGAATAATAATAATAAAGGTAAAAATAAACACCTGCTGTCCAATGTTACTCATTTTTAAAACATTCCTTAAAGACAGCTCAAAAGACAGGCTGTCAGTGCATCTGTATATGACATACAAAAAATGCAAGAGACCTATGGAAAACTGTCTTCCAACATAATATTTCCTCTTAAAGTAAGCAAGATTCCCATAAAAAAAAATATATATATATAATCTAAACCTTTACAACCTCTGTCTATAATATGCAGAAGTATTGACAACTTAATGTCCTATATTTTGAATGGCTGCCTCAACAAGATCTTTACCTTATATTTCTGCTTCTGGCATGTGGAAAGATCCAGTATTTACTTTATGAAAACAGGAAATACTCATGAACCTTTTTCAAAAGATTTGTTTTTTAGAGTAGTTTTTGACAGCAAAATTGAGAAGGTCCAGAGATTTCCCATTTACCTGCTGCCCGCCCACATGCATAGCCTCCACCATTTTCAACATCCCCCACAATGCTAGCGCATTTGTTACAATTGTTGAACCTACATTAACTCTTATCACCCAAAGACCATGGTTTACATTAGGGTTCACTGTTGATGTTGTAGATTCTCTGGGTTTAAACAAATGTGTAATGACATGTATCTGCCGTTGATATCATTTAGAATTGTTTTACTGCCCTAAACATCCTCTGAATGTAGCCATTCAATTTAACTTATTTCACTTAGTTGTATGCATTTAAGGTTCCTCCATGAGATACCTGGGTGGTATCTCATTTCTTTTTAGCACTTAATAATATTCCATTTTATAAACCTTTTATATAAACTTTTAAGTCAGTATTGCTTGGAGGGGCATCTCTTTCCTTTCCATTATTTTTCTGTTTTCCTTTCTCTGCCTCTCTTGTCTGTCTTGTGATACATTTCCTGACTCATTATAGTCCATAAAAATGTAGACAGTGGGCGGGGTGACTCACAGCTGTAATCCCAGCACTTTGGGAGGCTAAGGTGGGCAGATCACAAGGTTGGCAGTTCGAGACTAGTCTGGCCAATATGGTGAAACCCTGTCTCTACTAAAAATACAAAAGTTAGCCAGGCGTGGTGGCCTGTAGTCCCAGCTACTTGAGAGGCTGAGGAAGTACAATTGCTTGAACCCCAGAGGCGGAGGTTGCAGTGAGCTGAGATTGCAGCATTGTACTCCTCCAGCCTGGGCAACAGAGTGAGACTCCATCTCAAAAAAAAAAGTAGATATTCACTAGCAATATCACTACTCCAACAAACTACTAAGTGTCCTGCTGTCCAAGAGGAATCAGACCTGTTCCTTTTCTTTGATTTTTTTTTTTTTTTTTTTTTTTAGACAGAGCCTTGCTCTGCTGCTCATGCTGGAGTTGCAGTGTAACTGCTCGTGCTCAGCTCACTATAACCTCTGCCTCCCAGATTCAAGCAATTCTCTTGCCTCAGCCTTCCGAGTAACTGGGATTACAGGTGCGCCCATCACCACGTTTGGACATTTTTGTATTTTTAGTAAAGCCAGAGTTTTACCATGTTGGCCAGGCTGGTCTCCAACTCCAGACTTGTTTCTTAATGACCTTGTCCCATTTAAAGATGAAGGATACCCCAGATTTTCTGTCTATCACCATTTATGATGGATCATCTGGCCAGGCCCTTCTCTTCTTTTCCTGAGACCCTCTACCTGGAGTTCTCTTTGTCTCTTTCAGGAGTATGTCCAATTTACCAGGCACTGTGGATCGGCTCTCTCTTCCCAGACTGGCCTAGGAGTAAATCTCTGATTCTAGTCACAGTCTTTATTTCCATTGTCAAATTCCTTGCTTTAACATTCAAATTCTAGAGGACTCTGTCTCTGTTTTTCTTCTCTTTTTATGCTATATTATCTCTCTTGGTGATTTGCATGCCTACAGCCCCAGTTAGCATAAACAGAATCTTCTAATCTCCTAGACCCACCCAGTCCATTTCTACTAATTTTCCTGGCATCAGTTAAAGAGGAGAAACATTGTTGCACCTGAAAAGTGAGGGCTTCATGGAGGAGACATTCATAAGGTGTGCCTTGAATAATCCTTACTTTTTCATTAGAGAGAAGACAGATCACTGTACAGCATAAAAAGTTATAAAACTCTTTCTAATCACAAGTTTTAGTATATGTTGAGAAATTGTAGGTTAAGCCAGATTTTTGATGTTTCTAAATTATATCTAAATCCCAGTGACTGTGAACTGAATTGCATATACATATTCTTGCTAAGATATGTTAATATATTTTACTGGAAAATATCAAATTACTGTGAAGATTTGAACTCTAGAGACTCTAGAAATTTTAGGAGACTTTCATTACCATACATTCATAATAATTTGTGATTGAAAAAGGCAGATAGCGGCCGGGCACGGTGCCTCATGCCTGTAATTCCAGCACTTTAGGAGGCTGAAGAGGGTGGATCACCTGAGGTCGGGAGTCCAGGAGCAGCCTGACCGACATGGAGAAACCCTGTCTCTACTAAAAATACAAAATTAGCTGGGCATGGTGGTGCCTGTCTGTAATCCCAGCTACTTGGGAGGCTGAGGAAGGAGAATCGCTTGAACTGGGAGGTGGAGTTTGCAGTGAGCTGAGATTGAGCCATTGTACTCCAGCCTGGGCAACAAGAGAGAAATTCCATCTCAAAAAAGAAAAAAAGAAAAGAGGGGGAGGGCAGATAGCTGAAACCATTGGTCTGAGAAATTCTAACAATATAAGGCTGCCAAACCAACTTGCTTCTCCCAGATTGCTGGAGATTTAAAATGAAAGCAAGTAATTAGTTCCCAAATAGCCCTATGTAGGAACATGCATGTATTGTCTATTACAAAGTTAGAACTTAGAACTTGGAGGGTATTTTATACATTCTTATTAATTATAACCAGTGATAACTCAGTGATTTATGTATGGAAATGTAAGGAAGGTCTTAAGTCATAAAAGATTTTAAAATTGTTTCATGTTTAATGGTTAATGACAGGATTGTCCAAGGGAAGCATGAGTAAATATCTTAATAAAATTAACGTGTTTGTAATTACTTTCAATAAGACCACGTCTTATTTGTTACATTATGTAAATTCTTGAGATCAAAAGACATACATGATATGTTCTATTAAATATAAAGAATTTTGTTGTTTGGTATCATTCCTGTTAACTAATTTAGAAAAAGGGCAATGCTTTTTCTTAGTCTAAGTCAGTTTGCATTCTCCTTAATGCTTGCATTCCTGTGGATCCTTATGTGGATGTCGTATCATAACTAGATATATGCTACTCTACACACATGGATAAAATGATATATTTCTTTCTTATAGTCGACAAAATTACATGAAGCTCATTGTTGCTGCAGATGATAATCAGATGGCACAGGGTTTTCTGTTTTGGGATGATGGAGAGAGTATAGGTGAGTGCTCTATTTTGTAGATAAGCATAATTGATGACATATTCTATCACATTACTTTTACATTATCTATTTTTTGGAAGCTGAATACAAAGCTATTAATATTATTTCAAGGTTAAAAGATTTTACTAAATTCACAGAATAAACTTAAATAGATAAATAATGTCACAAACATTTAAAGACTTCTCTTATCCTAAATATAGTCAATCTCTATGGTAAGTGTCTAGGTAAGAAATTTGTGTGGGCAGGGATTATATATCTATAATCTTTGTACTTCCAGAAGCTGGCATGATGCTATCACATAATAGACACTTGGCATATGTATAAAGTTAACTTAGCTGAATAGCCACATTATTATGTGTGCAAAATAGTGATACTGTAAGGACGAAAAGGAGTGATACGTTTCCTCAGTCATCATAAGGGTTACAGCCAACACCTCTATAACAAAACACAACAAGAGAAAAGCATAACAAACATATCCAATCACAGTTTTATGTGAAACAGGAACCTTCAGAATAAAGGTCCAAAGATACAGAGAAAGCTCTCTGACTTTATTCTTATGTTCAGTGAAACAGGAACAGCCATGTAGAAATGTGATTGGACAAAAAGGGTGGGGAAATAGACCGAGTGGGGAAATCCAGCAGGGTCTGTCCCGATTCTTCTTTGCTTATTAATTGTAGCATTTCTTCCTCTAAGGTACGGGGTAAGGCACCTCTGGAAGGAGGTTGTTAATTTCTTCATGGCCAGCTGTGACACAGAAATTCAGGGAAACAGGGTAACATTTCTAGGCTTTATGGCTAACTTTGGGGGAAAAGAGTTCTAGTTTCTATGAGCTACCTTTGACAAAAGGAATTCTAGTTTCTATGACTAGAAAATAAGGGGCAAGAGACAGGAGATCAGGGTAAGGTAAGAGAGAAACTTTGCTTCTGATGTTGCTTCTGGGACCTTTATTTTGAGGAATTATTTTTTGAGCCCGAAAATCCACAAGTGGTGCCTCTACAACTAGGTGGTCGTCTAGAAACCAATCTCAAGTAAATGTGATTTCTGTGATTTATGGTTACTATTTTTACTTGTTTGCTTTTGTTATTAGTATTTAGCATTTTTTAACATGAGGCAATATATTTTAATTTTAATTTTAATGGAATAAGCATAGATTGCTCCATTCATAGCTATTCCTCAAGACCATACTAAACCTCTAAACTCCTCGCCATGTGAAATCCCTTAACCATTGTTATCAGAAACACCTGGGATGGCTTGCCAAAAATGCAGGTCGTAGGACTCTTCTAAGTTTCATTAATTTTAAGAGAAACTCAGAAATCTCCCATAGGAGATTTTTATGCCATATGTAAACACTGATGGCGGACAGGTTTACTGCCTGCTATTTAGTAGTGTCACTACTACTAGATGAACATTCTGAAGATTTTCTTGACACAAACTTTAGTCATAAAAACTAATATCTGTGTGAAATTGACAGTTCTCTACAATTGAAATAACTTATCCAAAGATAATCGCTTTTTCATTAATAGCAAAGACATACATCTTTTATCTTTTCAGGTAAATCATAGTGAACATTCTGTAACCATAAGAAATAACGCATTAGTAAATAAGTATCATAAAGTTGATATAAGAATTATATGCTAGAGAGAAAGACTCTTGGTAAAAAATAAATCACTCTTTCTAACATTTCCTGACTTAGAAAGTGAAGATATCAACATGAGTTAATCCTTTGCTTTTAGACCTCTGACCTTCATTTCCACAACAACTGAGAGTCTATGAAATTTTCAGCCTCTTTGTGTCCAGCAGGAAATTTGCCTACAATTTCCTAGAGTTGTAAAGTTTAGGTATCCAAAATTTGTCTTGGGATCTTTGAATCTCATAACTTAACAAATTAAGTTAATTTATTTTATCAGTTAGGTAGACAAAGCTTGTCTTAGAACTTTTTTCTCCAGCTCTTCCTATAAAACTAAGGCATAGATAAAAACGTTGCTGTGGCCTTCACCCTATTCAAGTTTCATAATGGACTTTTTGTAATCACTGGAAAGTACCTGAGCATAATGCAAACATTTCTCTATGATCCCCTCATGGAAGTATAAAAAATTGTGTGTGTGTGTGTGTGTGTTTTTTTTTTTTTTGCCAATTATATGTACTTATTTTGTTATGTTTCACAATTCTCAGTATATTTGGAATAATTAAGTGTAAATATTTTAAATAGTCCCTTGAAATTTCTTGAGTTAACAGCAATAACAATATATAGCAAATGCTTATCCTCTGGATTTGTTAGATCAGAATCTCCAAAGATATTTTCTCTCACAGAAAACACAACAATCTAGTTGATGAGCATCCAATCTGAAATGATTTCTTTCTTTTAAACAAATAAGTTCAAATTTTGTGATATAATGCAGTAACAAATTATCTCAAAATAATTAAAGGTAAATCAAAATGAACTTCTCCTAAAACTTGTGAGCATTAAGTAAATTTTGACCACTCTAGATTAATAAAGTTATAGCTTAGTAAAATGTTAGTTTTACTACTTATCTTAATGAAATAGATATATGTGTGCTCTTGACTAAGACCATGTGTGAGATCTTTCTTCCTCTTACTTATTAAAAACAGCAAAGCTGCCCATATCTTCCTAATAGTTGTCACTTTGGCTTTTTTACCTCAGAATTTTACACTTAAAAGATTGTTCGTGAAAGTTTAAGTTGTAATTGCATATTTGAAAATAAAATTAAAATGGCTAAAGAATATTGACACTAATATGCCTTGTAATACATATTAAATTAGCCATATATTAGCATATATAAAAAACGTTTTAGGTAGAGCATCCATTTTAATATAGGTAAAATCAATAGCTAATTAATTTTAATGAATTAATGAATACAGTCCAGATGTGTGTAAGTAGAGAAGAGGATGAACATATATTGCTTTTTTCAACGTTACTCTAATACTTGTTTTATTTATTTGACTCCACTTTGCTCTATCTTATGTATGCTTATTTGTTTTGTTTTGTTTTATAACATAGGAACACAGTCTTAGAAGTCAAGGAAACTGGGCTTGATTTCACACCTTGACAGTGATTACAATTTTTTTTTCTTTTTTTTACTTTTGGCAATTTATTCAACTACTTTGAAAGTCACTTTACTCTTCTATACAGTGGGAATAATAATAATCACATATCTTTTAGAGTAAACGTAATAAAGTATTTAGAATTTAGTAAGCACTTAACTTAGTTAACTTACTAAATTAGTAAGCACTAAACAAGTAATTAGCAAGCACTTAACAAGTTTTAGCCTAGGATTATTATTAGAATGGATTTTAAATATGGCAAGATTATACTTTTAAGTGGTCATGGTGTCTCATGACTGTACTCTCAGTTCTTTGCGAGGCTAAAGCAGAAGGATCATTTGAGTCTAGGAGTTCAAGACAAACCTGGGCATCATAGGGAGAACCTGCCTCTCCACAGAAAGAAAAACAAATTAAAAAGCCAGGCATGGCAGTGCATGCCTGTAGTCCCAGCCACTCAGGAGGCTGAGGTAAGAGGATTGCTTGAGCCCAGGAGGTCCAGGCAGCAGTGAGTCATGATTATGTCCCTGCACTCTAGCCAGGGCAATAGAGCCAGACTCTGTTTCAAAAAAAATAAAAAATAATGATTGTACTTTAGATAAAGAGGTGTCTATAAACCTATGTTTTGTCAGTTTAATTTTGGTTGACCTGTAACAATGTCTAACAATTGAGTTTTTTTTCAAATGACACTAGAATGTGTTGCAACCATGTTCTTCTTTCTTTGTATTATTTTGTCAGCCACTAAGGCGGCAAGTAAGTGTCCGCTGTTATCACTGAATTCTGTTTATTTTGTACTACTTGTGCACTTCTTGCCACCCTCCCAGTGCTGTACCTGAAAGTGATTTCAACCTGTCATGAGTTATCCTTACCCCCTACACACACATGCCACCTAGCTTGTGCTTTTAGGACTTTACCTGGTGACTCATTTTTTTATTTCCAGAGCTCCATGCACTGTATCTGAATTAGTTAAATAGGCTTAGAGAGAAAATAGGTACACCTTGATACTATTTGCTACTTTTTATACCAGCAAAGAGAAACAAAGTATACTGGTATTAATGACAGTTCTTCTTTCGAAATAGCAATACATCACTTTTTTTCTCTCTCTCTACAGATACCTATGAAAGAGACCTATATTTTTATGTACAATTTAATTTAAACAAGGTATGTAAGATTATTTATATGGAATTTTGTTAAAGAATATTTGAAGTTCACAGCTGAGTGGGGTGGCTCACGCCTGTACTCCCAGTTCTTTGAGGCTGACATGGGAGAATTGCTTGAGTCCAGGGATTCAAGACCTGTCTGGACAAGATAGTGGGACGCTGTCTCTATAATAAATTAGCCAGGTATGCTGTCATGCAACTGTAGTACCAGCTACATAAGAGGCTGAGGCTAGAGGATCGCTGGAATCTAGGATTTCGAGATGGCCGTGAGTCATGACTGCACCACTGTGTCCAGCCTGGGTGGTAGAGGAGACCCTGTCTCAATAAGTAGATAAATAAATAGAAAAAAAGGAAGAATATTTGAAGTTTTATTTATGTTTATTATATAAAATACCTTTTATCATATACACAAATAAACAATTTATTATATATGAAATATATGTTTGGTTAACAAACATATTTTTAAAGATTGAATTAATTTTGCAAATAAAGAGTTCATATTATTCCTTTTTCTTTATCTTATAGACCATCTTAACAAGCACTATATTGAAAAGAGGTTACATAAATAAAAATGAAATGATGCTTGGGTTCATTAATGTATGGGGGAAGGGAACAACTCCTGTCACAGCAGTTACTCTAATATATAATGGAAATACAAACTCAGTTGCATTTTCTCAAGACAATAACAAGGAGGTAAGTGATGTAATAATGTTTTTAAATGTACCTATTTAAAGCATCTACATGGACTTCTTGTGTCTCTCATCCCTAAGAAACATAATTATGAGTCAATTATGACATTCCTCATATATTTCTTTTCTTTAGGCCTCCATATTTATTTCCTTATTATTATCCTTAGTAAACTGTCATACAAATTAATCTAATGACATCTATTTTATTATTATTCTGGTTCAATCAAACCACAATTAAATTAAAACTTTAAATAACTGTTATCCCTATATGATAAAGTGCCTCAGAATATCTTTTTAAAATAAGATATCTGCATTTAAACATTGCATATGTCTTGAAAATATGTTTGAAAATTCTTGCAAACTGAATAGAACTGTCAGCATTCATTAATACAGGAGTGTGATATATATGATTCAGACACTATACAAGGATCAGGATTATTGTGTTAAAGCATCATTGCTGCCAATAATTGACTCTTTACTTTGAACAAAAAACTTTAGGCCTATTTTTTTGTTCAACTGAATAAAAAACATGCAAGTAAACAACCTATTTCTTAAGCTCCTTCTAAATTCTGTACATCTTTGGCTTGCAAAGGTGAATTTCAAACACATATTCTAGAAAACAGCCAACTGTTGTAAATGTTTGCTTTAAGTTTACTGCTATTTATGCACTGCTAAAATTAAATGTGTGTACCCTTTCATGTTTAAACTTAGATAAAAACAAGAAGCCACTAATCAGTCACTTAAGATAAACAATATCCATAATAGTCAGTTGTTTGACTAACTTGAATCTTAAAAACAAACAAACAAAAAGACATCTTAAACACAGTCTTCAGTCCTTGTAGATGTCATGGGAGGTCAGACATCTGACCTGGTTGTTCCAGCCTGTTGAAATGTAACACCCATTCTACTGTTACTCCTGTTTTGTAGACAAATGAGGTTTTCCCTTTAATGTGGAACTATGTTTTTCTTATTACTTTTGCATTAAAACTTGCCATTTTTCTTAAAACTATATCAAGGTTGGGAAATTGTATTTTATATTTCCCAACCTTGAAATATTTAATTTCCTTCCTTGGTAAAATAAAAGTTGATATGTTAGTGCCTTACACTCATTCTTTTTTCTTTTTAAAATTTTACTGGTTTATATAATTCTAAAATAAGAGAATCATTGATTTAGTCCAGTAGTCTTATGTGGCTGAAAAAGAAATTAGGTCCCTAAAGAAGGAAATTAATTCCCTAAAATAAATAATGGTTATCAATCACAATCAGAAATCAGTTTTTTTTTTTGCACTGTCCAATGTTCAATCAGATAAAGAAAAGATGGTTTGCCTTATATAACATCTTGCCCTTCATTTATTATCACAATGGTGAAAATTAGGCTCACAACGCTTATGGTAAAAATAAAGTAAATAATGCCAGGTAACATATTTTGATATTTTGGGGTGTTATCTCAAGGTCATTTTATCAAATATGTAGCATAAACACAAACAATTAAAAATGTTCTTTTACTCTCTTTGAACACATTCACAAAGAATTTTAAGTGTTCAGAGAGATATTTGACAGTGTTTTATTACCTCAGAGATGAAGAAATATACATTTACTTTAACCAACAACTCTGGGCAGTTCTTTCTGAGTTCATTTAAATAAAAATCAATATTTATGAGCAATTACTGTTTTCTAAGCCTTCATAGATACATAGGAAATGGAGAGAGATGGTCAATTTCTTTCTCTATCCTGCTTGACTTTAATTTATGCAAGAGATTATTAAATTGCTCTAGCAATTTAATTTTAAAACATTTTTCTAGCAACAATTAAATACACTACATACTTTCTAATACCTTTTAATAAAATCATATTTGTTGTTAGAAAATATGATTTTAGTAAAAGGTATTAGAAAGTATATGGTGTATTTCTTGCTTTCTACTTTTAAGTAAAAAAAAGTAGTTTAGGTTTTGTTGTAAGATGAATCTGTTTTAAACCTGGCTAAAGAATACTCAGGCAATTATTTAACTATTACTTTTTAAATTATTTTATCAAGTGGGGTAAATTAATCCAAATATGCTGTGCTTTAAGGAAGATTAAATTGTATAAAGCCCTGAGGAGAGTGCCTGGTATGTGACAGGCAGTAAAGGATTCACCTGTCTTCTCTTGCATGTTTGATGACTGAATCCAAACTTTCTGAGCTAAAGCACAGAAAATCTTGTCAGTTCATTGGGCAAAATGCAGCAATGGTAATATCTCCTGAAATAATTACATCATAAAACTATGACAGAAGATCATTTGGATACAGCAACTTAATTAATAATCTCTATAATTAGCCTCTCTACAGTCTACTTCAGATTATCTCCAGTGAAATAAAGTAACACATGCAAAATTGAATCATTGGCAATAAATTAAGTATCATAAAATCTTTTTTGATTGAAGTAAAATAACACATACTTTAACATCTAAACTTTGTTTGAAAATGACTGGATAATACTTGGCAAAAGGATGCATAGAGATTCATGTATCACAGTTATAAATAACTCCATATTTATAAATTATTTAAAGAGTAAAGTCATAGAAATCAATAAATTTGACTACGAGTTTTAGGCTTTTTGATATCTTTTGACAGCAACTCCACTTTTCTGGGATTTATTTTAACCTTAGGTAAAATGGGTAGGTTGGGTGAAATTGTTGCTGAAATGATTGCAAACTTTCCCAAAGTAAAAATTCCTCAAGATATAAAAGTAAAGAAGGGTCTCTGTTATTTACTTTGAAGACATTTGTTTTTGAAATAGCATATTCATTAAAATAACAGCAATGTGGTTCTGATCAAACAAGTAATCATCATTTTACTTTTTTAGATATTAAATATTGATCTGACCAACCACAACGTTACTCTAGACGAACCAATAGAAATCAACTGGTCATGAAGATCGCCATCGATTTTAGGTGTCAGTGGGAGAAAACATCAGGATGCAAGTTTCACAGCACTGGCAGCTTTCTCTCTTCACTTGGTTCTTGTGCTCTGCAAAATACAACTTTCATAACGTTGAAAAGCTATTTCACAGCGTGCATCAATGATAATGCTAATTTTGTTATATCAATGTGACTTGGATTCAATTTTAAGACATATTTAACAAAATTTTCATCGTTCTATTTATACTTATTAAGTTTCAGCTGCAATTGTAAATTAGTTACTAAACATATATGATATAGCTAAGATATAATTCAAACTACTGATTTTTAAATTAAACACAATTTTGTGTAATTGTAAATTGTATGTGATATTTTATCAATGTTTACCAGATTTAAGATATGTGACAACAATTAGCACAAGATTTAATTATTTCTTAGTATGTACATTTAATTAGAAAAAGAGAATAAAAATATGTAAGTGTATAAAATACATATTTTGTCTTTATTTTCCTAATGGAAATTGTCTGAGCTTGCACTAGTATAACAATGTATCATAGACTGTGTGGAATAAACAACAAACATTATTTTCTTAGAGATTTTAGTGTCACACTCAACAAGATTGAATAACTAAATGGCACACACCAGAAGAACTTATAGGAAGTATCTTGCTTTCAAGACTCAAAGTTACTAGAAAAACACTACCTGTGACTATTAATTAGCATCAACATAAGAAATGTTGAGTGTGACACTAAAATCTCTAAGAAAAGAATATGATCTACTAAGAAACTCATCAACTTTTGAAACTATGGCACTCTGAAAGAATATTCCTTCTTTTTGGGATATTAAAAAAAGTGTCAAGCTTTTCTTTTTTTCTTTTTATATTGTTATAATAATTATTGCTATTATTTGAGATGAAATTTCACTCTTGTTGCCCAGGCTGGAGTGCAATCACGTGATCTCCGCTCACTTCAACCTCTGCTTCCCGGGTTCAAGTGATTCACCTGCCTCAGCCTCCAGAGTAGGTGGGATTACAGGTGCACACCATCACATCTAGCTAATTTTGTATTTTTAGTAGAGACGGGGTTTCTCCATGTTGGTTAGGCTGATCTCAACCTTCTGACCTCAGGTGATCCCCCTGCCTCGGCTTCCCAAAGTTCTGGTATTACCGATATGAGCCACCATACCTGGCCAAGCTTTTCTTAAGATACAAGGAAATAATTTAATAACAACAGTCTGAGCTATCCACCTTTTACTCCTCCTAAATGATCATGTAGAAAATTTTCATCTGAATAACAAGCAATCATGATTATCTAATTATTATAAATTTCTTCCCTGTACAAAGCACATTTTTAAATAATTATTTTAATTATAATATATGTGTCTAATTTTTCTTATCCTAGGCAGTATTTTGAAAATTCTTAATATTAAACAGTTGTTCAGATAATTATAAAGGCTTTCTTGCCTCTCAAAGGTAATCTAGATATAATTATGTTTTCCAATATTATAATCAGTAAATAAGAGAGTACCTTTCAGGAATACTTTTTTGAAAGTAAATAATAAAAATGTTACAAATGCAAAAATAACTGAAGAAGTCTTTTTCATCACATGTACAATCCAAAATTCACCTGGAACCAGCCAAGAAAATTAAATATATATACTTAATATATATTTAATATACACATAATATATGCAGTTTTTATATATGTGTATGTGTATATTTGAACAGTTAAAATGTATGTCACTAACCTCATTTCCCCATGCTAACACTTATAGGAAAAGACCTAAAATTCAGCCAGTACACATTGGTTTGATCACAGTAGTTGTTCATTTATTGAATGAATTCCAAATGGTTTCAAATACTTTTCAAAGTTGTAGCTGCCCTTGGCCTATACTCCAAAAACCTCAGTCCTCTTAATAATGCTGCACCCGAAGGACATACAGATGGAGAGTGTCAGAATCCTGCTTCCGTGCTGTGTCTGGCACTGATTCTCATTAAGCAGTACCCACACCGATCGGTTATTAAGTACTGCATATAGCCTGTGCATAGGAGAGCTCTTTAACTCTTTATTTCAAGTCTTTTCAATCTAATTTTAGACAGACATTTAATGAGCTATGTTCTGGTACTGTTCCACTTTTACATTTCTATATGCTTCTGTGGTTAGGGTAAAACAGGTATAATAACATAGCACCCTCATTTAATTGAATATTTTGTTTTTATCATTCTTAGTTGTATTTAGTTAAAAAGAAATTGATAAAATATAAAGTGCAAAAATGTACAGGCAAAGCAGCCAAGAGAAACTTATAGTCATTATCAATATAAATTTGTTGAATTCAATAGTACCTACATTTCAATTATTTCTGAAGATACTACTGTGTTACACCAATGTCTAGAAATGATCAATTCATCATAATGATAAACTATGTTTTGTGTCCTTAGTGACAGAAAGTATTTATTACATTTTACATATCTTTTATCAAAAATATTCAAAATATAAAAAGACTTTAAGCTGAAATAAACTAGATCTGTCTAGCAGATGACTCTTCAACAATAATTGTTAAACAGGATGTTGCCCTTCCTTGATAACTAGGTATATGGATCGTTTGTTTTACTTTTGAAAGTTAGTATTCCTGGTTTCAAGTACGATGTCTGAATTCAAACAAAAGTATTTGAGAAATAATTGTACCTTAGCAGGAGGTTAGATAATACATAGCCATCATCAAAAGAGAGAATAATAATAAACTACATAAGCATATGGTAAGCCAAATACTATGAACTCTTAAAAATTCAATGAGTTATTATTTAATCATGCATGTTTGTAGGAAATTCATGAGCCCCACATGCTGATGCACCAGAATGTAGGGATCCATGAGCCCCACATTGGGCACCAGAATGTGGGGAGCCAGCCTTACATTACCCGTCGGTACCGTGAGTTCGGTGGCAACAGAGGAATGAGAAAAAGACATTAAGAGAAGAAGTGGGACCTGGGAGCCATCATTTTATTACTCTGGAGGAGAAAGTGAAGGCCCTGAGTTTTGAACATCCACACTATTTATTGATTACAATCACTTTGATCTATAGGGTAGGGGTGGAGTGATGGTGGAGTGAATCAATCAGTGGGCCAGAACTGGTGTGTCATCCTAAGGATTGATAACAGTGGCAGTTTGGGAGTTTCAAAAAACAAGAACATGTGGTTATCTTTAGCTTATTATCTATCTACAGGTGGTGGGACACGGAACTTACAAGGAGTCCACAAGTCTGGCTACGTCACAGTGCTACGAAAGGGTTTTACGTCCTTGAGCACAATGTTTATGGTAACAGCCGAGGTCACCTGCACCAGAACATGAGGCATAGAGAGGCCTTCCTCCTCAGAGGCCTCCTGCGGACTTCCACTTTATGTAGGCATTCTGTAAGTCCTTTCTCCTGTGCTGTTTTTCCCAGCATATTTACCTATGTTTATATGTTATTTGTATTTGGAGCAAAATAGCACAAAAATCCAGACAAAACATACATACAAACAAACCAACACGTCTTACATGCACACATGCACACACAAACACACACTGACATGTTTTTATAAAGAATGAAGAGGATGCTTTAGAGAAAAACTTCTCAAATGTTTTAATCTGTTGCTTTGCCACTGTAACAATATGATCTGAGAATCTCCAAGAAGTAGGCGCTCTATATATTTTCACAAACATATATAACCAGTGAATACTTTTTCCAAGTTACTCCTTGCACAAGTTTATTTTAGGTGTCAATTTGACTGGACTAAGTAACACCTAGAGAACCGGTAAAGCATTGCTTCTGGTTGTGTCTGTGAGGGTGTTTTAGGAAGACATTGGTTATGAGTCAGCAAACTGAGTGTCAATTGGCTGGGGGCCCAGATAGAAACATTTCCTTTCTCTCTCTCTCTCTCTCTCTCTCTCTCTCTCTGTCTCTCTCTCTTTCTTTTTCTCCTAGATTTGGGATACTCTTCTCTTCCTGACTTTTGACATCAGGACCCCAGGCTCTATGGCCTTGGAACTCCAAGACTTATACCAGAGGTCCTCTGGGTTCTCAGGCCATTGACATCCCTGGTTCTCAGGCCTTTAGACTCAGACTGAGCCATGCTATCAGCATCCTAGTGTCTCCAAACTGCAAGTGGCCTGTTACGGGGCTTCTCGACATCCATGATTATGTAAGCCAATTCCACTGATAAATCCACTCTCACATTATCTCTCTATATATCCTATTGGTACTGTCTCTGTGGAGAAGCCTGACTGACTGATATGCTCCTGTAAACATCTTTCAAACCAAGATTGCTAATTTACATAATTTATGATTTTATGCAGCTTTAGAAATCAAAGTATATTTAACATTTACAGATGATTATAGAGCAGAACTTAACAATACTTAGCATAAGTTGATGCAATACAATTAACATGATTAATTACAATGCTTTTTAGACAATAAAACTATTAAAAGATATTCTTGCCTTTTCACTTTGAAGTACAATGAGAGTGTGCAGGATAAGAGAGAAGACATCTTTTTATCTCTTCCTACTTCTGATTTTCTATCTCAGTTTTATATTAGAGGCTTCCCACTGCACAGATGGAAAAGGAGGGGAGAAGATGGTAAAAGAGTGAGTGATAGAATGAGGATCATAACACTTAAAATTAAAACAGGATTTTAAAGAGCTGAATAATCAACATTGAAAGACAATTAGTTTGGTTGGCTACAATCTAATTATTGTAAATGGGACAGGATGGTCTTACATGTTCACCCAATTGATCCCAGAGACCTCCATACTCATTAATGCTGTGATCTTAATCATGGCTCTCCAATTTCCTGAGCCATTATAATTTCAACTGTAAAAAGAAAAGACATTAGCTTTAGCACTAAGAGACTGGATTAAATAATTTCTTAGGGCCATATTTACTTTTAGTATTAATATTTTTATTCCCTTAATAAATTGAAATAGAAAACATTATTTACAATTTATGTTATAGGAAACAATATGATTGAAACTGAATATATATTTTGGTTCACTTCTTATAAATAAGTAAAAAGACGTCATATAACATCAGTATATTTTCTCTAAGGTATCATTGATGAAGTCATGTTTTCCAAAACTCTTTGTGTGAATTCTGTGCAGTACCGAGGCAAGCACTATGGCATTCACAGTGCATATGAACACAGTGTGGCTACAGCGGCAGAGGACATTTTTTATTGTTTTTACTTAGGTCCTTTGCTTAATGTCTAAAATCATTATATGATTGAATTTGTCAGTATCCTTTTAGTAAGTCATAAATGCTCAATTTATGTCTGCTTAGCTAGTTTTTTTCAGCTGTAACTTCATTTAATCAGTTAATTTTTCACAGTTACAACATACATATCAGGATAAAAATACTGGATGAGAATTTTGGTAAATGGTCATACTGCTGAAATTTAACTGTGCTGATTAAATAGAATACACCTAAGGAATTATTCTGTCATTAAGTCAAAACAGCCAGATATTTGTGCCTATTTCTTAATTTTGTTTCATTTCCAGAAGACTGGAATAAAAATTTTCTAATAAGAGAGGCTTCATGCTTCCCCTTTCGACTTTTGATGAGTCTGGAAACTATGCAGCTTATTGGTTAGGAGACAATGATGCTTTGTGGGAACTCATAGAATGGCTATTAATCAGGTTGCTGTAATTCAGTTTGTTGAAAATACCTTATGTAAACACACACTTTAGCAAAATAACTTGGTGAGTCTCAGATTAAGTCTATCTTCTTAGCATGGTCATTTCATTGATAAACAGTTATCATTCAATATGTGCCACTTAAAACATTATTTAGCAATTTCTTTCATTCACATAACTTCTGCGTTAATCCACCATGCTGGTAACTTTATATTTATTTATTACTTTTTATATATATTATACTTTTTATTTATTACTTTTTATATAAAGTGTATATTTATTTATTACTTTTCTCCTGAATTCTGTACTTCTATATCCAATTGTCTCTCTCTATATATGTTTATGTCTTACAGATATCTAGCATATATCAAAGCAGAGGTCATCACCTACTCCTAAAATTTGTTCTTCTCCAGGGTTTCCACCTTAAATGATTCAATGAAACTTTAGTTAATCAAAATAGAATTCTGAGAATAATCTTATTCAACTTTGTCACTAAGCTGCATCGTATTTCTAGTCGAGTATTCTTTTTTTTAATTACTTCAGTATTTTACTATAAAAGGCTTCTATTTTCTCTGACTCTAGTCTTAGTCCCATAAATTTATTCCCCATACTGAAGCTTGTTTCATTTTAAGCAGACATATAACAATGTTCTCCTAATTCTCAAAGTCCATTTTCTGTTTCATATTTTCCCTAACTAAAATCTAAATGCTTAAATTTGATTATAAAATCTCCAATGACTGGATTTCTACCTACATGAGCAGCCTCAACCTTTCTTTCCTCCCTTCTAACACTTCATGCTCCAGTCATTTGGAACTTTTTAAAATTATAGCCAATATGCCATACTCCATCTTACCACTTACTTCCCATGATTCAGTCAGCTTTTAATGCTTATGTGAATTTTTACATTGAATTTCTAACTAACCTATTTTGGGGTTTACCTCCTCTCACAAATACACCACCTTTTATTTATTTTTTACACTTGAACATTTTGATTCTTTTAATTGGGCAACATGATAAACTGGAATTCTCTTGTGTAAACTGGGTTGCATGGTCACTCTGCTTTTAATTTATTCCTTATATTTTTTCTACAATAATTTTTCTAAAAGATGAGTCAGATATATGTGCTTCTTCACATGTTTGAAATTATTCAATTGGTTTCTGAAATTAATCCACTTCTCAAGCCATACAAGGCCATTCATGCCTGCTTCTCTACCTAACTTTCACTATTGTTTTTCTCCCGTATGTATTTCCAATTGTTTGCTGTTCTCTGAAGCTGTCTCATTCAGCCACAGTGAGCCTCTAAGTGAAACTTAACTCTGCTCTTGCCTCTGAAACAACTTTATTTATTGATTAGTTAAATCTCATCTTACTTTTAAACGTCATTCTCTTTTGAAATTACCTTTCTCTAGTCTTGGTCACATGCTCCTTCTGTGGATTACAATAATACTTGAATATTCTTATAATTGTTTTTTTTTTCAATTCTATTAAATTTTATTGAGTTCAAGATACTCTTAGAGACTTCGAGGAAACAGGCAGTTATGAAATTCTTGGCTTCACTTGTTTTATACTCTAAGGGAGGAGAAAAACAATAAAATAGTTAACATAGAAATTACGTAATTTCTGAGAGGAATTCAGGGACTAGCTCTGTTAGTAGAGGTGGATATTTTGTAGTGAATGATAAGAGAAAAGCCTCAGCTTGTATTATAATAACTCCCAGTTAGACATTGGGCATTTTGAGGGTAGAAAATAAGTGTTTTATTTCTCCATCTTCAGTAAGTAGCCTAGTTCTATCTCTTTGTGAATCTTTTATAAATGTTTTATAGTGAGTTATTAATGACTGTTTAAATATTCCTTCAAAGAATCTTAATGCTTTCTTTTAATATTGTGTTTGATAATGTTTTTGCATTTATTATTGTTTTTCACATTTTATGATTTTGTAAGAGTCAAACTAAAGGCAACGGAAAGAAAAATGAGGTAGCTATGATAAAAATTGGAAAATAACATAAATTGATGTCACAATATGAAAAGAATTTTTTTTCAAGTATAAGACACACAAGAGTTTTAAAACAATAATATATAATAAATTGACTTGAATATAAAGAGCTTCAGAGTAAAAAAATATTGGAGATTTTCTAATAAATAGTTTATAATTTTTTCCTAGGCTGAAGTAGATTTGTGGATTCTTTTATGTTACTACAGAGAAATTTTGCAGAGAATAAATGCAACTTGGAGCATTTTACACATTTGTTAGCAGTAAGAATAGTGGAAAAACTTCTGGCCAATCTTATAGTTCTAATTAACAAATCTGTTAAATTCTCTACTTCTTAAAAATTGAGAAAACGTATTTAGTCTGAATAATTACATGTTCTATTTTAAAGGAAAGCAACTAATTTAAGTGTAGCCACTAATTTTAAGCCTACATAAAAGGTTCAAAGTAAAAATTTTCCTATGGCTTAAGAGATAAAATGATAATAGGAGTGTCTTGGTCAAAGAGAATGGTAAGTTAATTAATGGTAATAATTATAATAAACCTTCCTAATTGTATATAGTTATATCAGCACACACACATTATGTCTACATATTTTATGACTCATCTGGATTTCAGTACCCCAGTACAACGGTATTACCACTACTTCATAGGAAAATGTTATTTTCTACTTGACTTTTAAATGGCATATATTCATAGCAAAACTATTTTACTCCCTAATCTTTAGAAATATGGTTTTTAAAATTTTAGGAAAGATTGTTCATGGTTTTTTTTATTGTATGTATTTAAAATTAAGCATTAATACTTTGTAGAATTTGTTTTAATTTCCTTTCTAGTATTTTATGGACTGTCTCAATGTAGCATGTAAAACCATTCTAGAAAAATATTTTAGGTTACAAATAACATATTACATTTGTTTTTGAAAGGAAATAGTTGAAATAGAATTCTGCTTGATTCGTTCACAACTTTAAATAGGATAATATAGAGCTTTCAACATCAAATTTAAGTTAATGATAAAGAAGAGGTGGAGCAAGATGGCAGGTTGGATGCCTCCAGTAATTGTAATTCTATAGGAACACCAAAATTCAACAACTATCCACACAAATAAGCACCCTCCTAAGACCTAAAAATCAAGTGATCACAGAACCTGGTTTTGAGATCTTATTAAGGAAAGAGGCACTGAACAGGATAAGAAAGACAGTCTTGAATTGCATGCACTATCCCTCCCCGATCCCTTGTCAGTGGCCTCCTGGTGTGGAGAGAGAATTCGTGGGCTTCAGGCCTGACCTAGCACATTCCCAGCTGTGGTGGCTACAGGGAAAGACTTCCAACTGAGGAAAAGAGAAAAGAGTATGGGAACTTTGTCTTGCATCTTGGGGACCAGGTTGGCCATAGTGGGGTAGAGGACCAAGTAGGCTTCCTGGGGCCTCGGTTCCAGGCCTTGGCCCTTGCATGACATTTCTGGACTTTGGTCTGGGCCAAAGGGGTTTCTTTACCCAGAAGAGAGAGCCCCACACCTGACAGCATTCACCAAAAGCTGATCAAGAGCTTTTGGACTTTGAGTGAACATTAGTGGTAGTCACCAGTATTCACTGCAGATCTAAGGTGGTGGTGCTCATAGGGAAAGACTTTTCTGCTTGAGGAAAGAAGAGGTAAGAGTGGGAAGGATTTTGCAATAGAAAGGTGCTGAAAAGCTTAGATGCCAGCTCCTCAGCACTTTTCTATTTTGAGGTACCGATTTTTCACAATCACTGATTATCCTGTTAAGCATGTAAGTTTTAAATACATACAATTGTTCATTAATTTGTTATTATTATTTTCAATAATTAGATTTCGCTACACAATATTTTATCAATTATTCTTTCTCACTTAAGGTATCAGGGAATTTTTCCAGGTCAATAATATATCAATTCTATTAAAGTCCTTTAATTATCCATTTGTTATTGGTACTTTAATACCTAACCTTAAAACTCTTAAGAGAGTAGTGCGGTTTATTCTCTTGTTAGGGATCTAACCTTGAATTTACTATAGCTCAAGCCTTAGCAAAAGCTGTGCTGGAAAAAAAGAAAAAAAAACTTTGTAGAAAATACATCCTAAAAAATACATTCTGTCCTTTTGGAGATTATGTGAAAAAAGATCCTTGGACTCAGCCACATGATCAGAGAGCTGCTACTTAAAGTCAAGTGTGCTTCAAATATGTTACAAAGACTCTTTGATGCTCTCTGCTGTGTTTCCTGCAGGCTTATCATTAGAAAACATTCTTTATAACACAGTATAGTAACTATTTCATGAGGATTCGTAGGGGAAAATGTGCTTCTGCTCATTAGCTGGCTTATTTTTATTTTATGGGTGTAAAATGATCCAGCCATTAATATGTACTACTTGATGACTGCTAGTCACAAATCCCAAAGACTTGTGATCTTTCTTCAGTCACATTTTCCAACTTCCTTAGAAATGACATTCAGTTTAAATTGTAACATAACATGCTCTTATTTTTTCATCACATGATTTTTTTCAGTTACATTTTTACCTTATTGTATATATAAGCTATTTCAAATATCTTTTATGGAGAAACAAAAATAATTATATAAAGCCAAGATAAGTTAATAAAAGCACTTCCTTTGTTTATAAAAGAATAACTAAGGGGGAAGGCCCACATTATGGCTCTTGGGAATTCAGACCATTAGGAAATCATTTAGTTTCTGAATGTGGTTAATGGGAACAGATTTGTGAATAAGGTATGTAGTTACGAAGTTTATATTGCAATGACTGCCACCTTTGTGGTATTATGGTATTGTTTCAAATATATGGACTTAAAAACTGACTGCCATGCAAGGGAAGGATTAAGTTCTAGTGTGCTATTTAATTTTTAAAATTAATTTACCATCACATTTATTATTTTATAAAGGAAATGTTTCCTAGATTGTTCAGTAATATTGATTTGAGAACAGAATTCAGTTTGGTCTACAAATTCAGTGATTTCCAACAGTCTTATTCTCTTTTGCTTTGCTTTGTTTCCATTTCTGAGTGCAATGTCAGCAAGTGCCTATATCCCTGATAAAAAGTGGTATGATTATGAAACTATAAGTAATTTTTAATTGATGATAAGATGCATTAAAGATCCATAATAAATTGTTAATATGGCAGGTTGGAGTCCTAACTCAATCTATAAATACAAAATTCATTATTATTTTGTATACTAAAGGATGCTTGAGTGAATTTGAACATCCTGTAACAAAGAAATCAAGATGTAAATTAAAAGACTTTGATCACAAAACTGCTTATCTTCATTGTAATCTGAAAGCACACCACCTGCATTCTATTTAGCTTCAGATTCTTAATCTGCAAATGGGGATGACTGTATTTTTCTTTTATATTTTACTGAATAGTTTCAAAGATTAAGTTCATTCGTGGTAGCCTAGAAAAATCTTTTTTAAAAATTCTTTTTTTTTAAATCATTGTGCATTAATATCATATATTTAAAACAATGCTGACATAATATATACACAACGAAATACTACTTATCTTTTAAAAAGAACGAAGTTCTGTAATTTGCGACATGCTGAGATTATGCTAACTGAAATAAACCTGGCACAGGAGGACAAATGCTGCATGATACTGTGATATCCTGCTTTTTGCCAGCTAACACTAACTCTCCTTTTTCCTGGCTAAAAGCTGTTCAGGCTTTATGTTAGCCTTTTGGAGCTGACCAGACTCCATCTTGGCTTCTGCATTTTAGTAACCTTCTCTCCATTAAGTATGTAACTATAATATAAAGCAAGGTCAGACTGACTCTGGGCACCCAAAAATGCCTTTGTTGATAAGAGGCTGACTAAAGTGGTATCAGCAGAGCCTGAAAATGCAGCTGCAGTGAGCGCCTTATCGATAAGTTGTATGTCTTTCATGACAGCTGTACTCCTCACACCTGGCACTATTTTATTTCTTATGCATCGGTTTTTCTTTTTAACTTTTTGCTTACTCTGCCTTTGTGAAAACATTGTTTCAGCTAGGTTCCCCCTATTCCAGTTAAAACACCACCTAACTTTTTCTTCGGGGTGGAGAGAGTTTTGGGCGTTAGCCACTCTTGGTTGCTGGCTTAATAAAGGACTCATAATTCATTCTTAGAGTGTGGCGCATTCCTTGACTCTCTCGGGTACAACAATATAACTTACATGTAAAATCTTAAAAAGTTGAGCTGAGAGATGTAAAAATTAGAATGGTCATTGAATAGGTGGTGAAGAATGGAAAGTGAAATGGACTGGGATGGACAAAGAAGCAGGAAATGTTAGTCAAAGGGTGCAAAGTACCAATTAGAGAGAAATAATAGGTTTTTGACATCTATTGCATGGCATGGTGACTACAGGTAATAATATATTGTATATTTCAAAATTTTTATAAGGAGATTTTTGAATGCTCTCACCAAAAAGAAATGATAAGTATATGAATGAGGTGATAGATAAGTTAGACATATTTCATCATCATTCCACAAAATATGCTTTTATCATAACATTACATTGTACCCCATAAATAAATGCAATTATTATTTTTCAATTAAAAATAAAATAAATTTTCAAAATTATAAACATAGTCACCTTTAAAAATTCAAGCACCCAGCTCATTTTTGTTGAATTCGGTTACAAAGTTTACTTTTCATATGCTGAAAATACTATGTCAAAAATCAGCCCTGCCCTACTCTGTAAAAGCTACAGATATTTTTTGACCTTTCTCTTAGAAAACTGTTGAAAATCCTATGATTTAAATATTGTCGAACATTCCTTCTGTTTCTCATTAACTAGTTATTTTTCTGTTCATGCCTTAAAATTTTTGTTTTCAAAGGATTTTATATTGATCCTTTTTTCTTCAAACTGTACTTCCCCTCTCAATTTCTATGACTTTACATAAGATTACCAACTCCCTTCCTCCATTTCCAAAATTGCTTCTCAGTGCCAAGTCTGTATATCCTATTATGTCCTGAAATTCTTCATCTCAGTGTTCCTCAGGCATCTGAAAACATAAGATGTCCTAAAAGGCATTTATCCCCCAGCATTGTGAGAAATGCACACTCTTACATATATGCCTAATTAATACATAGGATTATATGTCTTTATCTTAGTGAAGTCCATTGAAATTTGTAATCATGGTAGAACCCTAATTTCTAAATGCTTTTTTAATTTATTACAAACTTCTAACTGCTTTAAAAAAGTACGATTTGTGAAAAGAATAGCTTTAAGCTCACTTGAAGGATTTCCTCTTGCATGACAAATTCACCAGTTCAAGTTTATTTGTTCTATTTTGCTCATAGTTTGTAGGAATTTCTTTTTTCTTCCACTCTGATATAATTTTGTTTTATAATTAAGCAAAATGTTTAAAGACTCCTATGGCAAACCTATAAAATAGGGTAAACTTAGAGAAATCTAGCTTCTTTCTGTTGTATAATTTTTATTTCTGTCTTTCCTGGACCCATTTTATTCACTTGATGAATTATTCCATTTAGGAAAGATTTAAGAAAGTATGTATAATTTAAAATTGATTTTTGAGAATATATGTTACCATAAATATGTTCCAATCATTTACATTCTTAAATATATTTTATTATAGTTGTCAGAATCCCATGAGACTCATAATTACTCTAGATGCTAATAATTCAACAAAAGGAGATTTGCTCTAAGATGATGGAAAATATAAAGGTAGACATATTATATATATATATATATATATATATATATATATGACAGATTGATAATTGTCCAAACAATCAAAAATACAAGTCATCAAGCACAATCACTTTGCTTTGATCTTAAATTAAGGGTAATCAAGATTGATTTTCATAAGTAGTTTGTAGAGGTCAGGATAGAATGTTGTAATTGCCAAATGATACTGAGCTATTTTACCATGTTTTTACACATAGACATACAAATAAGTAAATATAAAATAAAGTAAGAATTAATAGGAATAAAAACTAAGAAACATAATTTACCATGTATGCACACATTTACACATACAAAGATTTTAAAAAGAAGAGAAAAAATGTCAAAATCAAAATAACAAAATATTTGTTTTAAAAAAATAAGCTTCATAAATTTCTATAATGTTTATTCAATGCAGACTAAATATTTGGCTATAATAGTATTAGCAGTCAAAGGAAAGAGAAATGCATGATTAGAAGAAATACTGAAAGCTACTGTCAAAAAATTAATACCAGTTGTTCATAAGAGGGGAAACTTTTCTGACACTGACAGTATGGGTTCTCACAGCAGCGACATTGAAAGACATGGAAAACAATATCTATATCAATCTATGCAATATAGGTAGCATCACTACAATAAACATCCAGTAAGTATTGAATGGGTTATATTTGGTGCATCACAAAACAAAAGATAAACATTGGATCACATTGACATCACTCAAATAAATTATATTTTTGTATTTTAAAAAACATGACTCAAACTTTTACAGTCACAATAAGGTATTCACACTTATAAAATGAATATATTTAATGCAATTTCATTTGACATTACCATGCATCTTGAAGAATCCTAAAGAGCCTGGCAGAATTGAGAATCTATAGAACTGTTATAGTATTCAATCCTTAGGTCACAAATGAAAAATCTAAGTTTCAGAGAACATAAGGTATCAGTAAGGATAAAAAATTGTAATGGTGAAGTTGAAATATTGTGGCTTTTTTGCTCCCGTAGTTCAGTGAGCAGGAGGGAGTGGCACTCAGCAGCTTTTTCACTCCCACAGCTCAGCACGCAGGAGGGAGTCTTACAGCTCTTTGACTCCTGCCACCTGCAGCTTGGCGAGCAGGAGCATTACAGCTCGTTCACTCCCACAATTCTGCAAGTTCTGCATGCTTGTCTCACCACCAAGAGAAATAAGGTACATGGACACTAGAGAGTGAGTAAGGCAGGGTAGAATTTTATTGAGCAGCAGAAAGCAAGCTCTCAGCAAGCTCTCAGCAGCAAGAGGGGACCCATAAATGGGTTGCCATCTTTGAAGCTGTCTGGGGTTTTTATGGGCTTAGAAGGGGCATGGATCCATGGGTCGGCTTGGAAAAGGCACCATTCAATAGGTTAAAAGGCAGCACTCCGAAGGAACCAATTGAGAGAGTGTGGGTAAGATGAGGATGGAAGTTCTCATTCTGGCCGTGGACTCTATCTGGATCTGGCAGCTTGATTTTCAGGCTTCGGACTATCCTTGGACTAAAAGTTGAGTCTCACCAGGGACCTTTCCCTGTCTGCCTAGGAATTTGTCTGTCTGCTGTCGCTGTCAAAATGAAAGCCTAAATTCCTAAATTTTGTTTTCTATCGTACCATATCATCTTTGTCAGGTATATGCTAGGAGACGCTGACTCATGCTTTAAAAATGTAGTATGTGACAAAACAGCTTGAGTTATTTCTACACATTATAGAAATAAATAAGGACTAAAACATTCATAATCACAATTTCAAACTTAGAAAAAATAATTTTGCATGCATTTTCTCATTTGATGCTCACAGTAAACATTGAGATGAAGCATTGCTGACCTCGTTTATTAGATTAGAATCAGAGAATCACAGAGTATATATAATTTATCTGACTTTCCAAAACTAGTGAGAGGATAGAGATTCATAGACAGAGATTTGATTTGAAAATAAGCATCTTTTAGGTTCTGGGGAACATGTGAAGAACATGCAAGATTATTGCATAGGATAAAAGCATTTTGAAAATAATGGCTAAAAATGTTTCCATCGTTAATGTTAGTTTTGCTGCCAAAGCTGTGTAAATGTACAGCCTTTAACAATCAGAACATTGTAAACTTAGAAAACCTAGTAATAAAATTTTAAAACCAAAAAAAAAAAAAAAAAGAAAAGAAGCATCTTTTTTATTTATCCACAATGTTCAGTGTCATAATAACTTAGTCTATTGGTTAAATTATTTTTTCAATAAATATTTACTACACATAAGTTTGTACGTATTATGATCTGAAAAGTAGAAAAGTGTCTACTTATAATAAGACTTCATTTCTGCTCAGCAAGAATTCACATTGTATATGGGAAATGAAAGTAATGTTTATAACTCAGTTTAATTAGTCAAGTGTTCTAGTAATCAGTTCATTTGCTGTCATAAACTTTTTGTATCATGAGTGATATCAAATGATAACATAACAAAATTTGATAGAACTAGCACTGCTCCAGAAAATGTTTCTTCATTTGCTTTAAGATATATAACTGTATGTTTAACATTAACATATTGGCTGGCACTGTGAGAACTATTAGTAGTTATAATAATAGTGAGAATTTTTAATAGATATGGTAATAGTGAGACCTATTAGTAATTATAATAAAAAATCACTTTAAAAATGTATGCTGAATGGAATTTTTTCATAAAGAAGTCATTTCCTCTCTCCAAAGAGTACTATTGACAATTTAAGAGGACAAGTAAGAACCACTATGAAATGGGCTGAGAGGATTACTGGCATAATTCATCATTTACATATTGTATTACTAAAGTACAAGACTTTTTAAAACTTTAATGAATGCCACACTTGTTGCTGAAATTCACAAGTGATTTCTCAGTTATGATGAATGCAAACCCTGATTTGAAATTTCTTTTTCAGTAGAATAAAAGCACAGTTAAATGAATGTTTAAAAAAGTGACTGTCTGCATAAGCTTTGCAGAATTCCTTGTTTTACAATTTAACTTAGTCCAACACCATCATCTTCAATGCTACAGCATCATTTCCATTTTTTTCCACAATTAACTACCTCATTAACATAATATTTGATTATAAATATTCATTGTGGAATCAGCCTCAATTTCAATTTGTGATTTGATAAAAACTAGTTATATTACTATGGATAAGTTATATAACCTTTCTATATGACTCTCTTCTGTCAATTTTTTTTAAAAAAACCTTGCATAGTTGTTACTATTTAAAAAATCATATGTATACTCTAAGTTATACCTATAGCCATTATCCTTATTCTCATTATTTTAATAGTTTAAAGGTGCAAAGTTATTTTGATTTGAATTAAACAACAATAAAAGTATTCTATATTTAATACTATTTTGCTGTGAAGAGAGGAGAGAGAAAGAGAAAGAGAGAGTGAGAGAAAGAGAGAGAGGTTCCTTCTCAAACACAATCATGTTTTGTCTTGAGAAGGAGAGAAAAAAATATCAAGAATAGTGAGTTTATTTCCACTAAGAATTAGAATGTGTATTTAGTTTTGGACTACGAGGGCAAAGGCCCTTGGCCACCTAAAAGTTTGCTGAAAAATAACTGACATGAGACAGATTGATTAGTAGGGGAAAAGACATACAAATTGATTTAATCTACTTGATTAAAGTTGATCCTTCAGAATGAAAACCCAAAGATACATGGGTATAATCTATTTTCATGGTTAGATTTAACAAAATATGGACAGCTGTGTAGAAATATAATTGGATGAAAAGGGCATGATCAAGTGCTAATTGAGTAGAGAAACCAAACGAGGTCTTCTGTTCTAGATTCTTCTTCTCTGAGCATGCATTTCTTTCTTCTGGGGGTAGGGTGGGACCCTGGCTGAAACTGAGGTCTTATAACCTGCAGTCAAACATGTAATCTACCATTATAGCCAGTTTTTACACAGACTAGTTTTATGTTTTATGGCTGGATTTTGGGAAAAGAAGCTCTGGTTTGTATGACCTTACTTGAGGAAGAAGGACTCTAGTTTCGATGGCTAGCCTGCGGGGAGAATGGGACTGAGAGAGCGGAGAACAGAAAAAGGTCAGAGAGAAGCTTTTGCTTCTGAGGCTGCCGCTGAGGCCTTCATTTTGGGGTATTGTTTTCTGGGTTCCACCAGGACAATCCTATCTGCTTAGGAATTTTTCCCTAGGTCATTTTAGTTAACTCCCCTCTTAATACATTTCTTAATACTAAAAATTAATATTAGCCTTCTAGAAGTTCTCTTGACCTTTGAATTTTTTTAATCTTTTTTTTTTTTTAATTTCAGGTAATATGCAGAATCACAACTGCATTCTCTAGGAATTTTCAATCTCTAATGTAAGAATATTTATTGAATAAAATGTTTCTTGTTTACCTACATAATTAAAATTTTCCATTTCATGCTGTTTATGTCTTGTGTTTAAATATATGGTATATGTTTCAAATGTCACTTAAAATAATATTTAGATGGCTTTTCTATGTCTATCAAATTTAGTAAGCTAGCTTTAAGTTTTCATTTCACTCATAAACAGACTTTACTTATCCACTTAAATTGGTGTATTTTTAGCTTATTACTAAGAAAAAGATGAGTACTTAGTAAATTCAGCTATGAAAGACAAAGATTATTAAAGAACGAGAAAAGAAAAATCCTGTAATGAATTATTAATGAAACATTATAAGCCTTAATTTTAGACATACATGTAAATTGCCTCAATGTACTTTTTTTCCAACTAGTGAATAGTGACTATCTTTTTATATTTAATGAGATAGAACCATAAAAATGAGTATAGATTGTTAACTCTCAAGGAATTATAGGTAAAAAGCAGAGGCATAGCTTTACTAAGTATTTATGAAAGCATGGCTGACATCTGTGTTATAGTGCCTTTTTTGCAATGAAATGTAATAATTGCTTTGCTCTTTGGTTTTATAAACCAATTTTATCATTATGGAAATATAAAATTTTGTGACATCATAAAACAAATACACTTATGTTAACAGAGTTCATTTTATTATTTTTGCAAAGAGAGTAACGTACCTTTGACGGTTGTATTGTTTTTTACCATATGACATGGGAAGATGACAAAAGGACACACTATATTGAGTTACACCCTATTTAAAGGAATGTTTTAAGCATGACATTGATACTGTGGTAGCATTACTTCCTCAGTGATATTTATGCCTCCCTTATTTTAGGTCCTTAATAGATACTCTAATAACTAATGCATTTATTTTCTTTCAGAATCACTTAGCTTTTACTTGTATCTGTTCACAATATCCTGAAGAAACAAATTTAAGCTTTTCTGACATTAACATTCTTGGAAAATTTTACATCGATTGCAGTGAAAGAGAACAATCAATAAAGCACACCTGCTCCTTCTTTTAATTTTTTTATGGTGAATAAGATGAGTAAAATCCAATTAAATATTTTACATATGAAATACAGTTCTAGTTTTCTAGATTTATTGCTAAAATTAACACATACAGAGTGTAACTACTTTTTTAAAAAAATTCTAATTCAACTGCTTATTTATATTCAATTTTCTACTTTATATTCAAATTGATTACCATAGTTACCATTTATTTCAATCAACCTTCTGTTGTTTGTTATATTAATATTTTTTAATTGTTAAAAGACAAATTATATATATTTATGGTGTAAAATCTGATGTTTTGAGAGAGAGATGTATACACACATTGTGAAATTACTAAGTATAGCTAATAAACATATTAATCAGCTCACATACTTATCATTTTGTGATCAGAAACTTTTAAAATCTATCATCTTAGAGACTCCTAAGTATACATTGTTATTACATTGTTATTAATTATAATCACCATGCTGTGTAACATATCTCCAGAACTTATTCCTCCCATCTAATTGGAACTTTGTACCCTTTAACCATCTCCCTATTCTTCCTCTAGCCCCAGCCCCTGTTCACCACATTTCTACTCTATTTCTATGAATTTTATTTTATTTTTATTTTTAGATTCCAAACATAACTGAGATCACACAGTCTTTGTCTCTTTGTGCCCAGCTTACTTCACTAAGCATAATGTCATCCATGTTTATCCATGTTGCAAATAACAGAATATTCATCTTTAAAAAACCCACAGCTTTATTGAGATACAGTTTACGTATTATGCAATCTACCAATTTAAAATGTATAATCCCATGGTTTCTTGTATGTTCACACAGTTGTTCAAGCTATCATCCCAGTTCATTTTAAAACATTTTCATCACCCATAAAAGAAACTTCATAACCATCAGTAGTGGTTCCTCATTCCTCTTCCCTATCTCCTCTCCCTTACACGACAGCCTTAGGAAATTACTTATCTCCTTTATTACTCATATATTTGTCTATTCTGGACATTTAAAATGTGTTTTTCCTCCCTAACTGCAGTCATATCCTTTGACCAACAGGCACAGAAAGACAAGTACTGCATGACCTCACTCATAAGTGAAATCTAAAAATGTATATCTTATAGAGTAGAGAGTAGAATTGTGGTTACCAGAGGTTTTGGTGGCTAGTGGGTGGTGGGGGGATAAAAAGATATTGGTCAAAGGATATGTAATTACAGTTAATTGAGAGGAATATTTTTAAAATATCCAGGATATTCTTTTCTAAGGCTAAATATTATTCTATTGTGTAATATATCACATTTTCTTTATTCATTGATCTATTGATGAACATTTATATTGATTTCATATCTTGTCTATTAGGAGTAACATTACTCATACTCATAATAGTATACTTGTACATGTACTCATAATCACTATTAGTCATAATAACCAGGATATGGCAGAGAACATGGGAGTGCAGACATCTCTTTGAAATACTGATTTTATTTCCTATGGATATATACACAAAAGTGAAATTACTGGATCATATAGTAGTTCTATTTTCAATTTTTTGTAGAAACTTTGTATTGTATTTCACCATTTGGTTAATTATTAAATCACTCCTAGATTCTGTCATTTGTTTCCTTATCACTTTCTTTGCATCTATACTCAATTTTTAGGATCATTAGATACATTTTTCTAAAATATTAAATTCATACAATTATTTACTTTGTAAAAAAAGAAAAAGGAAACACTAATGTAGACCCTGAAAGTTTATAGTAGAAAAATCAAAGTGAATTGTACTGGAATTCAAGTATCTTCATTACCTATGTCCAATCAATATTTTGTTTAATGCAGGCTAAGAGCAGATTTGTTTAATGTCATCAATCTGTTTATTCAGGCCAACATCAATCATCTTCCAAAGGACCATCATTTGATCCAAAATATATATATCTCAACTGTGTCTATATTTTTTTCATATCTACTGACAACTCCTGAAATCCTTGTTGTTTTCTAGCTTTTTCTTTCCAGTTCCCCTTGTCCTTTTTTGATATTCTCTGTACAATAACCCAAGTTATCTTCCTAGAATATAAGAGATCATATTTGGACCTTCCTTAGAATATGACAGTCTTGTTCTTGTCCTTAGAGCAATATTCAAATTCTATGATTAGCTATAAAAGGGTCTGCATGATTTGACTTCTGCTTGCTTCTCCAGGCTCACGTCCTGGTCTCACTTACTCACTTATTTCCATTCTTACTCAAATTATTTCAGTTCTTTCAACATGCTGTGCCCTTTTCTACTGGCAAGCCTTTATCGATCTGTGCAGTACTCACTGGGAATGACTTTCCTCTCATTTTTTACTTTACTAGTTTTATCTAATCCTTCAAGTCTCATTTTAAATTCAACTGCTCAAAGAGGAATTCTCTGTCACCACTCTAAAGCCCAAACCCTTCTCACAACAGCCTTTCTGTTTTCAGCCCACTGTGTATATTTCAAAGCACATTATGTGTCTTTAGATGTATTATTTATCTATTTTCTCATCTTTTAATTTGGTTCCTGTACTGGGGCAGAAATCATGCATGTTTCATTTTTTTTTTTTCTCAACAAATTCTCAGTGGTCAGCACTGTGCCTAATATATATTAACTCTTAAGCATTTGTTTAGTAAAAGAACAAATGAACCCCTCACTTTCAGTCCTATGACATTGGTTTTCTTCATTGATAAAATGATAGAAATTGTCCATTAAGAATTCTTTCACACGTGTCCTTTTCATTTCAAGTGTTTCCATATCTTCAAATATTTAATACTCTCTAGTTTCAGAGAAACATTTTCTTTAATAACTGGACTCATCCCTGCTCAATATCCTCAGGATTTCCCTATTCCCTTTGTATCTTTATAGCAGTTTTTCCTCTAGTTACTCCTTTACATGGCCTCTAAGAACCTAACAAATTCATTCCTTGACTGTACTCTGCTGTTAAGGGACTATGTTAACTTCTCTTCCCAGGTCCACAAGGGGCGTGGTTTCAAAGGCAAGAACTTCCTAGCGCCTTGCCTCCATCCACCTCCCCATCTGGGAACCTAGAGTTCTTTGTCTACCTTTCATGTGAGTAGGTAAAATTCTAGGTGAGCTTCCTTTGTTCAGAAAGCCTACCAAAAGCCCTGGAAGGATGGGCTTTGTTGTGGGCCCAAGCAACCAATCTAGAATCAGAGTCAAAGATCAATCACTCCAGAGGAAGTTCAAAAGAACTCCTCTCATTGGACAAAAACATGAATGGGGTCGTAATAACTTCAAAGTTCAAACCCCATTGCCCCTTACCTGTGCAGACTCCCTCTCTGGATCCTCTCTAAAGGCGGCAACGTGGGAGCTGTCTCTCGCTCTCTACCTGTGCAGATTTCCCTCTCTGGGATCCCATCCCACAACAGCGTGGGACCTCTCTCTACTTCTCTTTCTTTCTCTCTCATTACCAAATAAATCACTCTCTGCAAAACTCTTTGGGTTGATATTTACTTGACTGCTGAGCTCACCGTGCTGCCAGGGCCTCTTCTCCATTCCTGGGGCCAGGGAGCCCAAGAACCTTAGGGCACATCCCATCCAGAAGGGAGCAGAGTTCCGTCCGGCTACCCGGTTACACTATTTCTTGCCTTTTTAGGTCTAATTCTTTGAAAACATAAGTTATCCACGTTCTCTATGCTCTTTTGCCTCTCACTCCATTACGTGCTGTGGGCTCAGCCGACAACCCTCAGGAAAGTATTTCCCAGATAATTAATAGACAAAATTAATTTATTGATTACAAACCACATTCTTAGGATCTATTTCAGCTAGACTCTCTATTGCATTCAACTGTGGGACTGCTTGCTAGTTTGAGATTCTTGGGGCAGTTTTAACCCCTTTGGCTCCCTATTTGTGAAACTTTCTACTACTCATTATCACCCCCTGGGGAGACTTGACAAGCATCATTGCTGAGAACCCAGTTCCAGGGATTCATATTGGATAGATCTGGATGGATCCCTGGAACGGCAGTTTTTAAAAACTCCCTAGGATATTCTTATGTTCAGCCAGGGATGAGACCCACCCGTTAGAATTAATGGTATGAATTCTTAGTCACTATTAGCACATTTTTAAGTATATGAAGAGATTTTATTTTATTTTGTTAAAATGCATAGAAACAAGGTACTAGACTGGACCTTACATATCACTTGTTATATTTCTGCTTCTGCTTTGGTTACCACCAATGATAAAGAATTCAGTATCTGGCATCTAATAGTCAATCAAAAAAATACCTGTTGAGTTGTGAATTGGACCACCTGCTAATTCTGAGGCGTCATTCTTTTGTAATATTCTTCATCAGTATTTTGAAATATAAAATCTTTTTCCACTGCATAATCAATGCTGTCATTAAAGGAAATAGAAATATTTTATACCAAAATATATTTATTTGACATATTTTGAAATAGCTGTCACAGGGCCAGCTGAATGAGGTGGGGAAAATTTGCATCTGTAGAGAATCTTCATTAAATCAGCCAAGCCTTCTTATTCTAGGCCTTTCTTAGTTCTAGGAGACTTTAACTGAGACTCTGACATCTTTAAAGATCTGAAAAGAAACGTTTACTGTCTAGTCTCTCTGAGGACTACCACCTAAGAGGCTTTGTCTACATAACAAGGCTACCTTTGCTAGCCAGGCCTCTTCCTTTCTCCTCCTCATACTTGTCTTGCCGCTAAAACTTGATTTACCAACATAGTATGTTTTGGGCTGTGCTGTGAGTCAGCATTCTTAAAAGATGATATATCATTTATGAACTTCACTTAGGAGATTGGGTCTTCATTTTGAAGGCTCCCTTGTATACATGCCAAATAAATGTGTATGCCATTTCTCCTATTAATCAATCTGCCTCAAGTCATGAGTTTTTAGTGAGACTAAAACTCACCTTGGCTCCCACATCACGATGTGCAGCATTTTTAAAATACTTGTATGGATTTATTAAAAACTAAATTAATTTTTACATTTATATTTTATTTTATTCTCCTGGAATTTTAATTCCCTGAATTTTCTTCTCCCTTACCAATATACTCATTTACATTACAGCTACTCATCTCTCACTGCTCCTTCATCACAAGGTAGATCACTTAGGGAAAGAGAAATGGCATTCAATGTAACCAAACAAAAAGCAAGGGTACTTTCAGACATGAAATAAAATCAGTCATAATCTGCTGAAGGGTTCTTCTTGCTCACTGCACAGATAAATCCAATTTACTCTGAGAAAGCATTTTTTTTTTTGCAATAAAGAAAGAGTTTAATTAATGCAATGCCAGCCAAGTGGAAGGACAGGAATTTATTATTCTCAGAACAGCCTCTTCGAGAATGCAAGGTCTACAAGAACTCAGGTATCATAGACACCTTGGTAGACTGAGGGATAGGGAATGAGTCCTGTTAATGAGATTCGGGATAAAATTATTAGGTGTGGAAAAAAATCTTTGTGCACTGAGTCTGCCTTTGGGTGAGGCCAGGACCAGCTGAGTAATGAGTTGAGGGTCCAGATGAGGTCAGTGGAGTGACAGAATGTCAACACCTGAAGAACATCTCAAAATACCATGTTAGATTCTACAATAGCAATGTTTTCTACAGAAGCAAAATAGGAAAGTAAAACATCTGTGACTTCTGGCCACATGACTCCTAAGCAGTAAGGGATTGTAGAAATGACACCTACATTTTAGCAAAATTCAGACCTCTTCCACAATGCTAATCTCCTGGAATTTCATGAGTTTTACAAAGGCAGCTTCAGTCCCTGAGCAAGGAGGGAGATAGTTTTAAGGAGGGAGTGTTATCAACCTGACTTCCAGGTTAAAATATAAACTGAATTCCTCCATGGTCAGGTTGATCTATGCCAACCAGCCTGTTAGCCTAGAAGCAAGATGCAGTCAGCTGTACTAGACTGCTATCACTGTCATAATATTTGCAAAGATGGTTTCACATATGTTAATAAGCACATTGATTATTTTCTTTTATTTTTTTTATTTGTGTGTGTGTGTGTGTGTGTGTGTGTGTGTGTGTGTGTATGTTTTGAGACAGAATCTCAGGCTGTCACCCAGGCTGGAATTCAGTGGCAAGATCTCAGCTCGCTACAAGCTCCACCTCCTGGGCTCAAGTAATTCTCCTGACTCAGCATCCAGGGTAGCTGGGACTACGGGCATGTTACAGGCATGTGCCACCACGCCTGCCTAACTATTCTATTTTTAGTAGAGAAAGGGTTTACCATATTGGTCAGGCTGGTCTTGAACTCCTGACCTCAAGTGACTCTTCCACCTCGGCTTCCCAAAGTGCTGGAATTACAGGTGTGAGCCACCATACTCAACTAACATTGATTATTTTGAAATTCTGATTGTTAATATTTTTAACTATAAGCAGTTTGGAGGAGAGCAAGCCATAAACCAGGCAGAAGCTCTCTTCTTCTATGTTCTGCAAATATAAGAATAAAACACAGGTTTAAAAAAAATTTTTAATTCAACAACAATCAACACAGAAGACTTTTGTAACCTCTGCTCACCAAGAAATTTGAGTGTGTTTCTCCCCACAAACAACCAGTCAGTCAGGGGATTCTTCAGTAGACACTAACTGGATGTACTCTAATTCAATTCAGTTCTGACATTCTCTACCTGAAGATAGCATCATACACTCGACACTGAGGGCTCAGTTCCACAAGGCTTCTTCCCACTTCTGATGCCAATAAAAAACTCCAGGTTGTTTTATTCTACCTGTATTTCTTACCAACTAACTATAAATTGGGGTTCCCACAGCTGCCTCTTTTAGTTCAAATAATTTGCTAGAGCAGCTTATATAACTCAGGAAAACACTTGATTTTTACTTAACAGTTTACTATACAGAATATTACAAAGGATACAGGTTAAAAGATGCATAGGGAAAGATATGTGGGAAGGAGTGCATCACTTCCATGCCACAGGTGCACCACTATCCAAGAACCTCCACATGTTCAGTTATCCAGAAGTTATGCAAACCTGGTCCTTGTGGGTTTATATAGAAGATACATTACTCAGACATGATTAATTAAAGCATTGGTAACCAATTTAACCTTAAGATCCTCTTCTCTCCTTGGAGGCTAAGGAGAGTGAGGCTAAAAGTTCCAACCCTCTAATCCTGCCTACCTTACTCTTTCTGGTGACAAGCCCCCATCCTGAAGCTACCTGGGGCCTTCCAGTCAACAGTCAACTTGTTAGCATACAAAAAGGTTTCCCAAAGAGTTAACCTTGCCTGCTGCCTAGACAGAGCTGATTTGTCAAGACTGGGTAATTGTAATAAAGAGTAATTCATGCAGAGCTGGCAGTGGCTAACAGCTTTCAATAAAACTCATGAAGAGTGGAGTTTTATTATTACTCAAATAAGTCTCCCAGAGCATTCAGGGATCACAGTTTTTAAGGACAACTTTGTGGACTGGGGAAAGCCAGTGAGCCAGGAGTGCGCACTGGTAGGAGATGAAATCATGGGAAGTTGAAATTGTTCTCTTGCACGGAGTCAGTTCCCAGGTAGGGGTCACAAGACCAGATGAGCCAGTTTATCGATCTGGGTGGTGCCAGCTGATCCGTCACATGCAGGGTCTGCAAAATATCTCAAGCAATGATTTTAGGAGCAGTTTAGGGAGGGTCGAAATCAGGTAGCCTCCAGCTGCATGACCACTAAAAAATAATGTCTAATCTTGTGGCTAATTTCCTAGTCCTACAAAGGCAGTCTAGTCCCTAAGCAAGAATAAAGTTTGTTTTGGGAAAAGGCTGTCATCATCTTTGTTTTAAACTATAAACTATCTTTCTCCCAAAATTAGTTCCGCTTATGCCCAGGAAGGAACAAGGATAGCTTAAAGGTTAGAACCATCATGGAGTCAGTTAGGTTAAATCTCTTTCACTGTCTCTCATAATTTTGCAAAGGTGGTTTCAATATCACTTTGAAGATTCCAAAGATTTTCAGAGTTGGATACTAGGAAATAGGGTCAAAGACCAAATATATATATCACAATATTACATATGTATACCCATCTACTTCCACCTCCAGCAGGGTATAAAAGCTCAATGAAAAGAATTTACTCTTTCGTATTAAAGAAGCAAAAAAATTGTCAGATAAGTCATAAACCACATGCTATAGAATCAAGAATGATCTTCTATATTTTTTCTACATGATAAATGATCATAATCTTAGTAGTTTATAATAGCACACATTTAGTATCTCACATAACATCCAAGTACAATTTAACCATGTCTTCCATTTATGGTTTCTCAAGGCTGACATTATAATGTTGGTAAAACTGTGTTCACTTTTGCAGACATGACTAAAGAAGAATCCACTTCCAGTATCATTCAGGATACTGAAAGAATTTATTTACTTACAGTTATGTGACTGAGAGCCCCCAGCTTCTACCCTGCTGTCAGATGGATCTTCAGGATCTAGAGTCAGCTCACAGTTCCTTCAAGAAGCTGCAAACTTCAAGCTTGCAAGGAAAGTCTCTATTCCAGTCTGCTTACATCACATGATCTAATGTTAAGGGACTGACATCTTATCTTCTTTGTCATATGCTGTATGTTATAAGACAGTAACAACCCTGTGCAACCACTCACCATCCCCTCAACAGGAAGGAAATACAAGAAGATGCACATAAAGAAATGTGAATCATTTGGGTCATTTTCGGGTCTATTTGCCAGAGGATCACCATAAACTTGAACTTGATTGTATCAGGGGTAGACAATCATCTTATCATAAAAGGAGTTGGTGGAGTACTAGAGTAGGACATTTGGAAGAAGACAGAATAAACTTGAACTTGATGTATTTAGGGGTAGACACTCATCCCATCATATAAGGAATGGGTGGAGTACTAGAGTAGGATGCTTTGAAGAAGACAATAATATAGGCGAAGCTAGCGGGGATTTGTTTCTTGTGTGGTGTAGTAGAGGGAGATCAGTAGGCTCTGGGACAAAACATCTCCCATTCCTTGTCTCTTTATGTCCTTGAAATGTGATCATCTCTCTGTATGAAGCTGTGTAACTATTCTCAATGTTCAGTATGTATTTACTTCGAGGAAACATGAGTAACTGGTACTCATAATGTAACTGCTCAGTGGATTCTTCCTGCCCAGTGCCCAGACAAAATCAGTTCACAGAGGTCATGGCATTGCAGTAAAGAGTTTAATTGTCAGAGGCCAGCCATGCAATGTGGGAGATGGAGTTATTACTCAAAATAGTCTTCTTGAAGGAGACTAGGACTTTTTCAAAAAAGTTTTGTTAGCAGGGACTAGGGTATGGGGAGTGCTGATTGGTTAGGTTGGCGATGAAATCGTGGGGAAGCGAAGCTGTCTTCTTGCACTGAGATGCTTCTGAATGGGACCACAGGAGCAGTTGGCAGGTCTAGGTGGAGCCATTGGTTGATGGATCCTGGTAAAGCCATTAGTTGTCAAACATGCAAAAACCCAGAAAAGATATCTCAAAAGGCCAATCCTTAGTCAACAATAGTGATGTTGTCTGCAGGAGCAACTGGGAAAGTTGCCTAACATGATCTCTGGAATAATGGCTGGCAATCATTTATCTCTCCACTTTAGCAGGATTCAGTCTCCTCTAGCTCCCTAACCTGGTGGTCTCTCATTAGCTTTACACAGGGGATTGAGTTCTGAGAAAGGGTTATTAACATTTAAACTATAAAGTAAATATCTCCAAAAATTAGCTTGGCCCAAACCCAGGAATAAGTAAGGGTAGCTTGAAGGTCAATGGCAAGATAAGGTTTAGCCAGATCAGATCTCCTTCACTGCCATACTTTTCTCACTTATAATTTTTGCAAAGGCAGTTTCAATAACATGGAGCAGACTAGATTAGGCTGTGGTTACAAATAGCCCCCTGTCAAATCTTAGTTAATTAAAATAACAAAGGTTTAAATTTTGCTCATGCTACATATACATCATGGGTCATCTGGGCATTCTGCTTTATGTCCTTCTCACTCTAGTACTTAGGATGGTAAAGCAGCTCTCTGGAAATTTGTTGATCACCTGACAGGTAGGAAGAGTGCAGGGCATACTGTAGGCTAGCTTTTAAAGTTTCTACTGGAGAAGAATTGTCACTTCTCCTTAATTGACTAAAGTAAGGCAACATAGCCATACCTAACTTCAAAGCAGTCAAGCATGGAAGATAATTGAAAATATAAAATGAACTGCGTTAAAGTATACTAAAAGGAAGGTTGGAGTGGAGGGTGATTATTTTACAGGAAAGGAGTCCCGATCCAGACCCCAAGAGAGGATTCTTGGTTCTCATACAAGACAGAATTCAGCATGAGTCCATAGAGTAAAGTGAAAGCAAGTTTATTAAGAAAGTAAAGGAATAAGAGAATGACTACTCCATAGACAGGGGAGTCCTGATGCTGCTGGTTGCCCATTTTTATGATTATTTCTTGATGATATGCTAAACAAGCATATTCACGCCTCCCTTTTTTATTCCTGCCTCATTATTCATGCATCCCTTTTTTAGAACATAGAGGAGTCAGATTAGATATAGATATATTTTCTTATTGTTTGTAAAGATGCCACTTGCAGAAAGTTAACTGATCAACTACTTAGATACATTTGATTTTGTTAGCTAGAGAAATTGTTAATATTGTGAAAAAAAGTTATAGTTGAGTTTATGTAGTAAGTTAGATGATAAAACTTGAAGTTGTTAGTTCAATTGCATTGCAGAGTCTAAAGGCAGAGAGCCAATCTCAGATTTAATGATATGACTGATTTTGTCTCAAGAATTAGACTCATTCCTGCTAGTTCCATTATGAGTCATGACACTATGACCCAAGGACTAACTCTCTCTTTAGATTTAGATTTTCTTCCCTCTGAAATTTGCAGTGTCTATGCAAAAAGATAACAATATTTGTTAAAGGTAAATTCTTCATTTGTGACCTCATAGATACTAAAGAGGTCACCTGAATGATGATCTCTTTCTGGTGAATAGTCTGTAAATTCTTGATTTCATGTTTTGTTTCAGTTATTTATTCGGCTTAGAAAATACAGCACATACAAAGCCAGAAAAAAAAAAAAAAAAAAAAAAACCTTCATTCTGAGGAAAAGTAGCCTAAGCAGAAGATATATTAGCAAAGTGTGAGGCAAAGGTCCTTAGAGAATGGCAACAGAAAGAAAGCTCAAGTTGGCAGAAATTTACAGAAGGAGAATCAAGGGCCTGGCAGGCGGAGGAGGCTCAGGTAGGTTACAGGGGGCTCCAGCCAGTAGATCATACATATTACAGTACCAGCAGGAAAACACCTGAAAATCATCGGAAGGAGCAGGATATACAGACTCTCTGTGTTCAGTTCTAACACTTGTTAGCCATACAGAGAGAAATATCTTAACTCCCTCTGTACTGCAGTTTCTACATCTCTAAAATCAGAAAATATCAATACATCTGTGGTTGCCAACAGAATAAAAAGTTAATGTATGTGGCTATAACATTCTGCATGTTACCTACAAATATGGTAAATATCTCAGCCTCAAATATTAGTTTATAAATTAGAGAAATAAATTACGCTTTTATTTCTGCAATAATGTTCAAATTTCATGCTAGCATAGGCAATAAAATAATTCTAGTTAGTACCTTTATGCAAGAAACAATTTACTCAGATTTATTAGACCCAATAGTTGTTTTTCTCACTTAAAATGAGATGGGGTTCAAGCTCTAGTCATATGTCAAAAAAGGTTGGCCCAAATTAAATGGAAGTATAATTATTCATGTTTTCACAAAAATGAAAATCTTAAAAATAGAGTTACAATGGATATAAAAGCAATCTCCAAATTGCAGAATTCTAATATAAAGACCTTGGCCCTAGGATTAAATGTGGAAAATTATTTTAAATGATGGTACTCAGTACATTCTAGATATTATTCAGAAGGAGTTCAGGATGAATTTCTAAATAGCCTCAAGAAGAATTTACATAAATTATAAATAATGCACTGAGGAAATTATGGATATTTGGGTTACATAATTACATTCCATGATTTTTTAAGGATAATTGCTTGGAAGAAAATAATTCTCTTTCCCAAAAAATTTTTATTGCTTCTGTTAGAGACAAAATATTAGCTCAGTTGGATTATTTTAATTGAGCAGAAAGATTTTTATGCACATAGATATTATTAGTGAATATTTGACCCTGCAGAATAACAATGGTAAATTTGAATCAGAGTTGGGGTGCATATCTGTGTTTTCATTCCTTATAGCTATATGGCTGTAGTCTAAAGACTGAAAGAAAAAAATTTGCTAAGTGAAAATTCAAAAGTAAGACTAATTCACTTATAATTGTTAAGTGAAATTGATAATACCATTTATACAGAGTGTTTAAAATTAGTCCTAAGAGTGGGAAAGATTTTGGGCCACAAAATCTACATATTATTTCTTCAAACATGTCTACTTTCATAATACTTTTGAAATCTACATTTACATACATGTTTAGGTTTATATTAAATATGTTTATCATTGCATACATGAAGAAAATAATTGTTTTCTTCAAAATTTCATAATCTCTTCCTGAGTAAGGTAAACATGTTCAATCTTGTTTTGTTCTCCTTTTGTCTTTCTCTGTGTATCTACACTCAGGGTCCCTGCTGCACAGTGAGCCATATAACCCCATCTCCAGTGTCAGTTCATTCAAAAGGGACAGATTCTGATTCACACTTCATTAGTCTGATTCTGTCTATGGAGCTGGAATGCATATCAATGATACCTCAATTCTACTTATTCTGTGTTGACACTAGGAGGAGAGGAGCTTAACCAGAGAAGCAGAGAGAGAAAAGAGAGTGCAAAAAAAAATGTGGAACCAGACTCAGTAGAGCTGAGCAAAGAAACCAGGTAGCTCTAGGAACTCGACTATTATCCTAGTAGGTTTTGAGTTTCATGTAAGTCCCAACTGTTATTCTGATCTTGGTTTAATTAAGGGGAATCCTTTTCCCTTACATTAAATTCTCCATTTCTATTTTAGCCAGTAGGAGCAAATATTGTTTACCTTCAACAAAGTAACTTGGCTCAAGAATAAAAAGGCACTGACTTGCACAGCTTCTATATTTGCAAGTGAAGAAATTAATATTGTACAGAATGCAAGAGGCAGATTCAAAAGTTAAACTATTTGTTAGTGACAAAGCTGCTTTAGAACTCAGTTATTCCATTCTACTGTTCAATATTATTTTCATATAGTCAATTTTATTCATTTTTATATTATTTTCCTGTTTAGATCTCTATTTTCTTTGCCCTCCTCCCCACTAGAACTTTTGTAGCTTACATTTTGGCAAAGTACTGCATTTTGGTTAGAAAAATAAATAAATTCAAGGCAAACACTATAGCACTTCGCAGGCCTTCAGTGAAGGGAAAGCGGCGTTGAGAATACACCTTTTTAATTGTAGGAATTTTACTAGACCATAAGCAACAGTACCTTCATGGAGGATCTCTTTGAAATATAAGAAATTGTATATTATTTGTAGTTTATTAAGCTCTAACAAAAAGAAGGGAGCAAAGACATAAGGATTCACTCATTTATTCATTTATGAAGAGTTCTTACCCATTTTCTTACAAGAGAAGACTACAGATCCAGGGTATAAGGAATATAATCCAACCAAAAAGCATTTTTAGCACCTTACAATCAAGATCAAAGCCTCTGAAAAATCCAGCTGTGATTTTCTTTTAATTAGCTCACTACTCAGTATAACGCATATTGCAAGTATTCCTTCTTGAATGACTTCCTTGAATACTGCAGCTGGGAGTATAGTCAGTTGAGCATTGACGCAGCTGGGTAGCTGAAAAGATGAAAATCAAATGTGAATTCTGATGAAGTAATTTCATTTTGAGGCTCTCATATTTCTTTCCCCCTAAATTAAAAAGGAATAAAACCTGAGTTCAGCTGGTTCACTACCTACTTCTTGCCAACTCACATTTTCAGATAATAGGAGTATTTTGCCCCAAAATGAATACTAAACGTAACATTCTATTTTCTCACCTAATGGTGAAACATTATATTATGTATGGAGTCTATAGTAATTTGTTCTGATAATATAATAGCTGACCTGCTTTGTGAAGTAAGATGAACATGTTACTATCGCTCACATAGTTTAATGCTGCTGTAATTACTGATTATAAAATGCTGTCTTTTATTAAAACATTCATGTATATGCAGTTTCGAGAATAATTCTATTGAGGAATAACTATAATGCTTATCTTGAGATAATCTTTCCATTGTGAAATAGTATCAGTAAGTTTTTAAAGATCATTTTTTCACCTCATACTTATAATGCAATAAATATCTTCAGGAATTTAATCAGTTGATAACATCATAATTTTGAACAATAAACCCATGAAATTCAAATAATGTAATGGAAATTTCTCCTTGTTCTAGTTATATATATATGGCAGTCTATTTTAATTATATTACAAGTTTTAGTTTTATCTATTTTTATTTTGCATTAATATAACATTTAAATATATTGGACTTGATCATTTTAGAGAATAAAATGCTATTTTTTAATTTATTGATTTATTATATTATTCATCAAACAAATATTTTTTGAGAGCCCATTATGTGCCATGTGGTATACTAGATACTGAAAATACAAAACTGAACAATTCAAGTCTTGGCTTTCAGCTTCACAGTTAGAGAAAGAGCATCCACAAACAGTGTCTACACACCTATCAGACTGGCTTAAAATGTGACAATGCCGAAAGCTGGCAAAGATATGAAGAAAGGAGATGATTCATACTATACTCATAAGAATGAAAAATGGTACAGCTCCTTTGGAAACCAGTTAGGCAGTATCTTACAAAACTAAACATGCAACTGTCAGATTATTCCGCGGAAATGAACTTTTATGTTCACATAAAAAGTTGTTTCTAAATGTGTGTAACAGCTTTATTCATAATAGCCCAAACTGGAAGCACTTTAAATGTCCTTTAAAAGGTGAATGGTTAACAAACTATACATACCCATCATGGAATATTACTCAGCAATGAAAAAGAACTAATTGCTGATACATTCAACAGCTTAGAAGAAAAAACTCCAGGAATTTATGCTGCATGAAAAACATCCAATCCCAAAGGTTACATATTATATTTTTATACTCATATAGTATTGTGTAAGTGACAACATTTTAGAAATAAAGAACAGATTAGTGACTGCCAGGAATTAGGGCAATGAGAGAGAGGTAAATGAGGTTATAAAAGCAAGATGAGAGATCTCTGTGTTGATAGAACTGTTCAGTATCTTGCTTGTACTGATGAATGCACAAATATACAGATGTGATAAAATTGTATGAAAGTAAATGCACATACATATTCAAATGAATACAAGTAAAAATCACAAAATCTGAATAAGATCAGTGGATTGTATCGATTTTATTTTTCTGTTTGTGACATTCGAGTACACTTTTACAAAATATTCCCAATGGAGAAACATAAGTAAAGTCTACATAGGATCTGTTATTTCTTATAGCTGCGTGTGAATTTATAATTAATATATTTTCAATAAATATAATAAAATGAAATAGTTGCTTTTACAAGAGTCTACATAGGATATAGTAGGACTATAAAGAAATTGCAGATACTTAGTATATTTTCCCATTGAATGATTGTTTGATTCATTCATTTATTTTTTCAGTATATTTATTGAGCACCAAGAATATGCTAGGCATGGGATTGGTACTAGGATATGAAGTACACAGACATTCCTGGCCTTGTATTGCTTCTATGCTAGTGAATAGATAGACATTTATTAAAAAGTGAGTATAACATATATTATGTTAGATTGAAAAGCTTATGAGAAAAAATAAGTCAGAAAATGAGGAAGAAAAAAATACAACACATAGGGTGGAGTAGTTTCATAGGTCATGTAGTGCCTTGTCAAGCGTGGAAAATATTTTAACATTTACTCTGAGTAAAATGGACAATATTGGAAAGAAATACCTTTTATTTTATTTTACATTATTTTTATTGTGTTCATTCTTGAAGCATAGTCACAGAAAGATGCACTTGTTATATGTGTAAAGCTGAATGAATTCTGAACTCGTCTTGCATTCAACACCAAGGAAAGCGTGGTGGCTTATATCTGTAATCCCAGCACTTTGGGAAGCAAAGGTGGATGCATTGCTTGAAGTCTGGAGTTCAAAATCAGCCTCAGCAAATTGGCAAACCCTGTCTCTACAGAAAATACAAAAATTAGCTGGGTGTTGTGGTGTGCACCTGCAGTTCCAGCTACTCTGGAGGCTGCGGTGGGAGGATGGCTTGAGCCCAGGAATCAGAGATTGCAGTGAGCCTAGATCATGCCGCTGCACTCCAGCCTAGGCAATAGAGCCAGACCCTGTCTCTAGATAAATAAATAAATAAGCACAAAAATATGAAATAAAATAAAGCACCCAAATAAAAAACAAAGTATGGATTCCTGCAATTTACTTCAGACTTCCTTCTGGTCACAGCAAATCTATTAGGAAAACATGGTTAGAGCTATAAATAAAATTAAATGTTCTATTTTGGAGATTATTTTGTGGATCTGGAGGCAAAAGATCTGTTTCTGAATGCCTGCTCTACCTCTAGCTATTCACATAGCCTTTCGTTTTCTCATTTGTTATGTGAAAATAATGAACTTAGCTCACAGGAGATAATGCATTAAAGTGTCCTAAATTATTAAGTCACATGCACATTAAAGTTATTATTAAAACAAACAGAAAGCTTGGCTTACTTAACAGCTACAAGTCTAATTCTTTTTAAGGAGTTTTATTATTTGAATGTTGTATTGAGTTACTCTAAATTTCCTATTTAATTCTTACACTCTAGTGGTAATTCTAATATCTTTTAATTTGTTTCTCAATAAATATTTTTCATGAAACACCTATTTAACAACATGACTTTTTCTAAATATGTTATTAAAATTGATTTATTTTAATTAATATGCCTTTCTTGTGCTGATTAAACGTGGCCAAAGTTTGGGTAAAAAAATACATTTTGTTCCTTATGTGACAAATCTATTTACATATCTAAAAAAGTCTGTGTATTTTTTCAAGTAAAATATATTATTTATATGTTAAATTTTTATTAGTTTTTCTTCCCTAACTTGAGGGTCTTTATTTCCCACTGAGAAGTTGAATTTAAAAATTTGTTATGTCTACTTATAAAATTCATTAACCCTCTTAAGTCAGTTCATTTTTACTTACATGATAGAGTTTCTTTCTTTTGTTCTATTCTACAAGTGTAATATGTGTCACAATTTTTTTTTCTGGAATAAAGAATAGCATAATTGCCACGTATTACTTCTGACTTATGACTATTAAAAACTATTTTATTTTTGATGAAACTCTAACAATGTGATATTTTTCATTTTTAAAAAATCTAAACTGAAAATAGTGTAAGTAAAACCCCACAATGTGTATTATATTTAACTGTGGGATAATATTTTGTAATTAACATTAAATGTTGGTGCTTCAATTTGAATTTAAGAAAATGAGTAAACCATTCATTTAGATCATAAACATTCAGTTGTCCCAAATGAGTCTAGTGCGTTCTTTAATTTTAGAGAACTTTTCAAATTAGACTTGATTTATTTTTCTATGTAAAATTTAAAAAGCACACTTTATGATGTTAATGTTTTCTTAAAACAAATATCAGTAAAACAAAAGAAGGATCCTTAGTGGCACAGAGTATCTGGACTCTGATCTTTCAGCAAACAATTATCAAGTTAATCCTGTGTACTGGGGGTGGGTAAATAATGAGATAATGAGTAAGTTGTTCCATGGGGAAGCCAATATTCTAGTGATAATTGAGCTTTGACTGTCTTATTTCATAACCAATATCCTGGTGATAATTGAGCCTTGACTGTCTTATTTCATAGGCTCTGAAATAAGTCAGCCTTCTTATAATTTCATCATTTACATAGAATCAAATTAAACCAAATACCTATGTCAGCCTGCTTTCCCATAAATTATTAAAGACAAAGAGATTAGGTATACAATTTTAAATACATTCACAATTTTCTTATGTATTTGATTCACTTCCTTATATTAATCCTAGGAATAAGGCAAAGGAAAATGACTATTTTATTTCTGATTTTAAAAAGTATCATTTTATTTCCAACAGTTATGTCATTTTATGTGTTGTTTATTCTTGATGAATGAATTTAAGTAGAACCTGAGAAATGAAAAATCATTCCAAAATTATTCAATCTACTTCAATTCAGTGACAATTTTATTCAACAATTGCACTTGATAAAGATGTATTTAAGTAGTCTCAAACAATATAAACATAAAATTTAAGCTGATGTTTTAATAGTGACAGATTTCTTTTCAATTGCGGAGTATAATTTTTAAAACATTTTTAAAATGTTATATTCATCATCCTGAGATAACAGGATTATGTATGTCAGAACAGAGTACTTTACTTGCAGAAAATAAATTTGATCATGACATATAAAGTACATATACCAATGAGAACATTTCTATCAAGCATCACAATAAGCCTACGAAGCAGGGTTTTTTTTTAACTCCATCACTCTCCTCTGGATAGTCTTAGAATTACAATCCTCATCTAATGGAAATTTCTTAGACTGAACAAGAAAATAACAATAAGACGCTGTTTAGATTTAGGTCATCATGTTTGTATTATAACTCCATTATCTCCATTATCTATTATAATTCCATTATAACATAGGGATAGCCTCCTAACTAAAAGGCAGCCTATAATTGGTCTAGACAGCAATCTATGAGGTAGTCAATAGGAAGATGAGAAGATTCTAGTTCATAAGATTTCCCTGGAGAGATTACAAACTCAAATGCCTGTAGGGATCAAATAACATTTGTTATGATGTTTGTAATTTTTTAAAAAATACTTGAGTATACAAAGTGCAATATGCATTAAGTTACATTCCAGGTGAATTCATTTGCTCAGGTCAGTCCCTTATCATTTAGGGTAGTTAGCACTTAATCAAAAATACCTCCTTTAAGAGACAGCTATTTTAAGTGTTTCAAGCTATCCATCTACATATGAAGATTTGTTATTTAGCAAAATAAATATTATAATCTTCTTGTGAAAATATTGAAATTCATGCTTTTCAGATTAACTAAAATAATTTTGGAGATATGCCTTATGAGTGAATTTGTTTGTGGGTGTGACGCACCTTACATCCTCTCAGCCTCACCTCTGCTTCCAGCTGTCACTGCAATAAACACTCCATTCAGTTTCTATATAGTTTATAACCATCAATATCCTACCAAACTTGATACACCCCTTATTTGGAAGACTAGTAGATCAATAAATTAACAGGAACCTGGAAGGAGCCAGGCTGGTGGAATAGGAACCTACCCTATTTGCATCACTTTGTGTGATGAAACCACAGCCACTATCTTGTGGCTCCAGAAATGGACAGCATGTGGGTTGCAAAATGGCTAAAAGCAGCAAAGTGTTTCTTTCGGGCACCTGGAGAGGAAAGGTCTGGAAGTTAAAAATTACCTCAACATATTCTTAGCAGACAGCACAAACTGACTTGCATGTACCCGCTTCCAGCAGGACCTTATAAAACTTACCTCCAGCATCTGCCTCTTTGCAGTCAGCCCCTTCTCTGCTATGCTGCTCATTGCATCTTTGCAATGTATCTTCGTACTTTCTCCAATAAATCTGCCTGTCTTCATCTACGACTGCTTTGTCAAATTCCTTTACTACCTGTGACACCAAACCCAAAAATCATTGCTCACAATTTTTTTTTCAGTTTAAGACGGAAATATGAGCAAAGTGTCTTGTATGTCAAGCATTTATAGCCATATCTAGCAGATTAGTGATCTGTGTAACATTAATTTCTGTCACGTGATGCTTTTTCCTTTTTCCTGTGCTCAAATATGTTAAGAAAACACATGTTAAAACAATGTCAAATAGCTTAATTTAAAGGACAAAATGGAACATTTATTATTTATTCATTTATTTTTAGAAGAATTTATGATTTATTCTAGTCTAAGGTGGATAAAAAGAACTTAAAAACAATAAAGAGTGCTACAATCTTATAATAGCTATATTATAATTTTTCTTTAGAAACATCAGATTTTTTCTCTACATTGATCACGTAGGAAGCTCAGGTTTAAAAACCTCTTGAGCCTCTGAAGCCAGACCAAGACTGACTTCAGGTTTTTGGGCCTGCCAGAAAATAACAATTTTTACTCACTTACTTTAAGAGTCTTGAAATCAGGTATTCTATGCATTGTCTCAAAAATGATTTACTCAAAGCTTTGGTATTAAAACCAATGTTTCCAATTGTATACTGTTATAAAGAGAGAGCAGACCAAGTGTGGTGGCTTAGGCCTGTAATCCCAGCACTTTGGGAGGCCAAGGTGAACAGATCACTTGACCCTGGGAGTTTGACACCAACATTGGCAACACGGTGAAACTGTCTCTACAAAAAAATACAAAAATGAGCCAGGCATGGTGGTGTGCTTGTGGTCCCATCTACTCAGGAGCGTGAAGTGGGAGAATCACCTGAGCCTAGGAGGCAGAAGTCGATTGTACCAGCTGTGATTGTACCACTGCAAATGGACCTGGGAACAGAGGAAAACTGTGTAAAAAAAAAAAAAAAAAGCCAATAAATGAAAAATAAAGAGAAAGCAGATTTTGCTGAACATATGCAAATAACCATATTATTAGAAAAATAAAAATATTTACCAACCTGTTTTCCTTCCTTCCTTCCTTCCTTCCTTCCTTCCTTCTTTCTTTCTTTCTTTCTCTTTCTTTCTTTCTCTCCCTCTTTCTTCTCTTTCTTTCCTTCCTTTCTTCCTTTCTTCCTTCCTTCTTTTCTTCCTTTCCTTTTCTTTCTTTCTTTCTTTCCTTTTCTTTCTTTCTTTCTTTCTTTCTTTCTTTCTTTCTTTCTTTCTTTCTTTCCTCCTTCCTTCCTTCCTTTCTTTCTCTCTTTCTTTCTTTCTTTCGTTCGTTCGTTCGTTCGTTTTCTGTTGCCCAGGTTTGAATACAGTGGTGTGATTTAGGCTCACTGCAACCTCTGCCTCCTGTATTCAAGCAATTTTCATGACTCAGCCTCCTGAAAATGCTGGGACTACAGGCGCATGTCACCACATCTGGCTAATTTTTGTATTTTTAGTAGAGACAGGGTTTCACCATGTTGGGCAGGCTGGTCTCAAACTCTTGACCTCAATTGTTCCACTTGCCTTGACCTCCCAAAGTGCAGGGATTACAAGCATGAGTCACTGGGTCTGGCCCCAACATTTAATATCCTGAAGTACCCTGTGACTCCCAAATAAAGAGAATTTTCAAAATGTATATAACTGTAGCATTCACAACCAGAAAAATCCACATAGACAGGAGAAAGCTCTAGCAAGGTATTTACAATACTTATACATGGCAAGCCATATCTAGTTTCTAGTTTAAAACTTCTCAAAAAGAGCAAATGCTACATTTGCAAATACAGAAAAAATGAAGTGTTACATATTTTTATCTCCCTATATTCATTATTTTACACATTTTTTCTTTACTGACAGGCAAACAAAATGATTTGCTTAGGTTAGGGTATTAACCACCATTTTCATTACCAATTGCAGAAGGAGTTCATTAAGCTCCCCATGGGAAAAAAAAAGTAGAAATTTTTACTGATTAGATTCTATAGAACATATTTATTTTTCCTTGACGAAGTGCATGATATGGTGATTAAAATTGGGTCTAACTGAATTCCTCTTTAGAGAACTTGGAAAGTTGTGTATTACAGAAAATAAAAATATTTCACCCCAAAATATACTTATTAGACATATTTGGAGAGGGCCTTCAGAAGACCTGCCATTAGAAGTAGCCCTGCAAAGCTATATTTTCTGGGGAGATTTGCATTTGTAGAGAAAAATCTGCATGCATGCAGCCAGGCTTTCTCTGAGCACTTTCCCTTGTCTGGCTGGAGGTGAGATACACTGAGTGTGCTATCTTTAAAGGTCTGTAAGAAACATTCAACATCTATTAAGTTTATTTTTATAGAGACCACATTTGCTAGCCAAGCCTCCTCTTTTTCCTTTCCCTAACCTGTATTGCCACTCTCCAAAACCCCATTATTTCTGTAACCTCAAGACAGTACCATAAGCTTTTGAATCCCATTGGGGGACTGGAGTAATCACTCTGTGGTCCTCTTCCATATGGGCATTAATAAATTTGTATGCCTTTTTTCCAGTTAATCTCCTTTTATGAGTTGATTTATAAGTGCTTGAAGCTTTCCCTTGGCCCCTATTGTACTTTTCCAAGCGGTGATGCTGGAGTGGCCCAGGCAAAACAATGAGATTACAACTACTCCTTCTTACTAAAGACAGTGCAGCAAGCAAGAAATCAGTGAATCACAGTTCTCTGTGATTTGCGAGATCAGGTTAATTTTTACTGCATCGCTTATCTTTCTTCTTATTGACACCAATCTGTATGGTGCAATCTCCTTCTAATTTCCTCAACAGATTTACCTAAAACGGAATGAACTAGATTTTATATGACACCTAAACTGATTAATATTTGCATCATAAGAATATTACTTTTAATAGAATTACTTTACTAAAACAGGGGTTCTTTTTATCAGGACACTAACAGAGGGTTATTAAGAGTGCTTCTACATTTAGCCATCTTCGGTAATATGAATAAAATAAGGTAATAAATCCATAGCTTTGCTTTCTTTTGTGTTTTGCCCTTTTCTTTCCACAAGCCTTAAATACTCTCTTTAAGGTCTATAGATCTGTACATTTACTCCTTACTACAGTAATTCATCTGCTTGAAATATTTTATTCTACTCAATAATGTTGAGGTGATAACGTGTGTTTAATGACTTACAGAATTGCAGTACACAATACAACTTGCATGTCTTTCATGAGCTCTTTAAATAGATGCACCAGTTGCCATCTCTCAGAAACAGGAAATTAGGTTGGATGGACCATTGGTTTGGTCTAATAATACAGCGCTCTAAACTGAAGTTGCCTGGAATTAATATAGTGTTTCTAAAATGCTTCATGCAATTTTTCATTAGCTTTTGTGATTTAGTTGCCTGTAATTTAACAAACAAGTAAATTTAATAGTCCTAACAAAACCTATGTCCAGTATAATACATCATTCTCTTTGTACGAAAGTATTACAAAGACTCATTCCCTGTGACTATATATAGTTTATAAGCTGTTGTAGACCTTCTTGAATTAAAAAATAATTAAAATTGCAACATTTTATCTAAAATTAGCTTCACATTATACATGTCTTTCTTATTAAATTATCCTTTGTAATGCCGTCTAGAATCAACATTCCAGGTGTTTTACCATTTACAAAAATTAGACTAGGACCACTTAATTTAAATATTAGTTGTACCAAACATTTGCTTGTTATGCAACATGATAGACAAATTGGTAGCTCATTGCATACACAGACACCTCCCATTTGGAGAAGCTGTACTTTATATCACACATTGCCTAAACTTAGCACTACAGGTGTTGCAGCTATAGCCGGGTTCAGGTGACCTATTGTGTAATGGCAACTCAGTGGCTATTGCCTTCATGGATGAACGCTTATTACAACATCACAGATGGCTGAAACAGGTTCACTGATTATTAGAATTGACAGCACACAACCCATTGTGATGTGAAATATACAATATTTTTGTGAGAGAAAGGGTAAATAACAAGCTGTATTAGCTATTTAATTTCTAGACATTCATATAAAAAGTATACTTTTTGAAAATTTATGCTATTGAAAATTGTCATTTATTTAATTTAATACCACACCCACCCACCTCCCACCCCCCCACCCCCCCACCCCCACACACCCCCCCACCCCCCCACCCCCACACACCCCCCCACCCCCCCACCCCACCCCCCCAACCCCCACTCCCTCCACCCCCCCATCCCCGCTCCTTTTTCCCCTTTACAAGCCCCGAGCAAGCTCGGACATGCCCCGAACAAGCTCAGACATGCTCAGGCATG
>CAUYQU010026876.1:0-44678 GCA_963574635.1 Cheracebus regulus | reverse complement strand
TGTCCCTCCCCTATTTCCCCCCAACATACCCCAGCGTATAGTGCTCCCCTCCCTGTGTCCATGTGTTCTCATTGTTCAACACCCGCCTATGAGTGAGAACATGCGGTGTTTGATTTTGTGTTCTTGTGTCAGTTTGCTGAGCATGATGGTTTCCAGGTTCATCCATGTCCCTACAAAGGGCGCAAACTCATCGTTTTTGATGGCTGCATAGTATTCCATGGTATATATGTGCCACATTTTCCCTGTCCAGTCTATCATCGATGGTCATTTGGGTTGGTTCCAGGTCTTTGCTATTGTAAACTGTGCTGCAATGAACATTCGTGTGCATGTGTCCTTATAGTAGAACGATTTATAATCATTTTTAATTGTTAAAATTAAACACCAGTCTGGTTCTAGTTTTTATGTTTGCTCAATTCGCTAACTCTCCTGCATTAATCATAATCCTAAATGCTGATTTCTCTCCTGGTATTAGAATTTACATGGGGTTTTAAAATAATAATAAATAAACCAGGGTTTCTATAATAAAATATTAGCTTGCTTTGCCATATTATGTTTTCTAAATTCGTTTCTGGGCCAACTCTAGTGGCTTTTCTCCTTCTCCATATCTATTCTGTTCCTAGTGAACTCTTAGAAATTTCTGAGGGCTCTAGAACCATTTCTAGCTGATTCAGTAAATCATTTTGTTATTTTCTCAAGGAAAATTCTACATATTTCTTGACATGACATTTCTTCTTTTTTGTTGTTTTTATTTTATTTTTTTCTTTGACTAAGCAGTGATCTGTCTCCTCATCAGTTAGCACTGCAGCTAAAGTGGGCCATGGACTATCTTTCCTCTATCTAGTAGACAACCACAAACCTTCAGTGGAGACATAGCTACTGTATGAGTCCATTCTCACACTGCAATAAAAGAATACTGAAAACAGGGTAATTTGTAGAGAAAAGAAGTTTAATTCGTTCATGGTTCTGCAGGCTGTAAAGTAAGCATAGCTGCTTCTGCTTCTCAGGAGCTTCAGGAAACTTACAATCATGGTGGAAGGTGAAGGGAAAGAAGGAATGTCTTACATGATTGGAGAGGAGCCACACACTTTTAAACAATCAGGTCTTAGGAGAGACTCACTGGCAATGACAGCACCAAGGGGGATGGTGTTAAACCATGAGAAACTGCCTCCATGATCGAATTACCTCCCACCAGACAACTCCTCCAACACTGAAAGATTACAATTTGACTTGATATTTGGGTGAGGACACAGTTCCTAACTGATATGGTCTGGCTTTGTGTCCCCGCCCAAACCTCATCTTGAATTGTAATTGTAATCCCCACATGTTAGGTAAAGGACCTTGTGGGATTACATCATGGGAGCAGTCCCCCCATGCTATTCTAATGATAGTGAATGAGTTTTCATCAGATCTGATGGTTTTGTAAGGGGCGTTTCCCAACTTTGCTGTCATTTTTTCTACCACTGCCCTGTGAACAGTTGTCATTTGCCATGATTGTAAGTTTCTTGAGGCCCCTAGGCCATGCTGAACTGTGAGTCAATTAAACCTCTTTCCTTTATAAATTACCCCTTCTGGGGCAGTTCTTTATAGTAATATGAGACCAAACTAATACACTAGCCATTTCATTTTGCCCTGTCCCCTACCAAATCTCATGTCCTTCTCACATTCTAAAACATACGCTTGGTGCCTCAACTCATGCTTGTAATCCCAGCACTTTGGGAGGTTGAGGTGGATGGATCACTTGAAGACAAGAGTTCAAGACCAGCCTGGCCAACATGGTGAAACCCCATCTCTATTACAAATAAATTTTTAAATACCTAGCCAGACATGCTGGCACATGCTTGTAATCTAAGCTACTGAGGAGACAGGTATGAGAATTGCATGAACCTGGGATGTGGAGGTTGCAGTGAGCCAAGATCATGCCACTGCACTCCAGCCTTGGTGAGAGAACACGTCTCCATCTCAAAAAATAAAAAAGCATAAAACCTAATTATGCCTTCTCACAGTCCCCCAAATTTTATCTCATTCCAGAAGTAACTCAAAAGTCCACAGTCCAAAGTCTCATTTAAGAAAAGGCTAGTCCCATTCATGTATGAGCCTGTAAAATAAAAGGCAAGTTACTTCCTGTGAAGCTGCAATAGGGGTACAGGCATTGAGTAAATACTCACATTCCAAAAACGGAATAAACCAAAATCAGCTGATTTGAGAAATCAGCCAAAAAAAAGGGGATTACAGGCCCCATGCAAGTCTGAAAACCAGCGGGAGAGTCATTAAATCTGAAAGCTTCAAAATAATCTCCTTGATTCTCTGTCTCACATCCAGGGCATACTGGTGCAAGGGGTGGGCTTTTAAGGCTTTGGGTAGCCCTGCCTCTGTAGCTTTCCAGGGTTCAACCTTCACAGCTGATCTCTAGGGCTGGTGCTGAGTGTCTGTGGCTTTACCTGGTGCATGGTGCAAGCTATCAGTTGATCTACCATTCTGGGGTTTGAAGGATGGTGGCCCTCTTTTCACAGCTCCCTAGGCAGTACCACAGAGGGAACTCTGTGTCAGAACTCCAAACCCATGTTTTTCCTCTGTGCTACCCTAGTAGAGGTTCTAAGTGAGGACTCCACCTCTGAAGTAGGCTTCTACCTGGATATCCATGCTTTTCCATATATCCTCTCAAATCTAGGTGGGGTCTCTCAGTCTTAACTCTTGCATTCTTTTCACCACAGGCATGGAAGTAACCAAGGCTTACAGCTTGCATCTTCTGAAGCAGAGGCCCAAACTGAACCTGGCCCCCTTTGAGCCATGGCTGGAGCTGGAGTGGCTAGAATGCAGGGACCAGGGTCCTGAGGCTGTGCAAGGCAGAAAGGCCCTAAGCCTGGACCACCATGCCATCATCCCTTTTAAGCTTCTGGGCCTGTGATTGAAGGAGCTGCAAAGTTCTCTGAAATGCCTTTGAGGCCTTTCCTCCATTGGGCTATCAGCATTTGGCTCCTCTTTACTTATGTTATTTTCTGCAGCAGTCTTGAATCCCTCTCCAGAAATTGGGTTTTCTTTTCTACTGCATGGCCAGGCTGTAAATTTTGCAAACTTTTACAATCTGCTTCCCCCTTAAATATAAGTTCCAGTTTCAGGTTATTTATTTCTTTGCTGACACATATCAGTATAGGTTGATAGAAGCAGCCAGGTCAATTCCTAAATGCTTTGCTGCTTAGAAATTTCTTCCACCAGATACCTAAATCATCATTCTCCTGTTCAAATTTCCACAGATTTCTAGAACAGGGGTACAGTACAGCCAAGCTCTTTGCTGGGCATAACAAAAGTGACTTTACTCCAGTTCCTACTACATTCCTAGTTTTCATCTGAGACCACCTCAGCCTGGATTTGACTGTCCGTGTCATTATCAGCATTTAGGTCACAACAATTTAACAGTTCTCTAGGAAATTTCAAGTTTTCTCTCATCTTCTTGTGTTCCCCTGAGCCCTCCAAACTCTTCCAACTTCTGTCCATTGCCCAGTCCCAAAGTTGCTTCCACATATTTAGATATATCTATAGCAGTGTCCCTTTGCTCAGTACCAATTTTCTGTTTTAGTCCATTCTCACATTACTATAAAGAAATACTTGAGACTGTGTACATTATAAAGAAAGGAGGTTTAATCGGCTCATGGTTCTGCAGGCTATACAGAAAGCATAGTGGCTTCTGCTCTGGGGAAACCTCAGGAATCCTACAACCTTAGTAAAAGGTGAAGGGGAAGTAGGCATGTCTTACATGGCCAGAGCAAGGTCACACACTTTTAAACAACCAGACCTCCAGAGAATTCACTGTCAAAATGACAGCAACAAGATTGTGCAAAACCGTGATAAACTGCCCCCATGATCCAATCAGTTTTTACCAGGTCCATCCTCCAACATGGGGATTACAATTCAACCTGAGACTTGGATAGGAACACAGATCCAAACCATATCAATTATCATCTCTTGGTTTGAGATTAGCTAGAAGGCTCTGCTGATTTTGACTGGTCTTGTTCACATGTCTAGAGTCAGGTGGGGTCATCTGGGGAAACTATAAAACTTGGGTCTCTGCTTCTCATGGCTCTGATTCTCCAACACATTAGCACTGGCATGTTAGCCCAGGCAGATGCTCGCTTCTGCCTTGTTCTGTTGATCAAAGCAAAGACCCACCTCCTAATCTCAGGGGATAACACAACTTTGGTAAACTGAAGGGGACAATGTCTCTTAAACTGAATAGTATATTTGCCTCAAAGATATTGAGGATTCTATTCTAGATCACTGCAATAAAGCAAATATCACAATAATGTGGGTTACAAAAATGTTTAATTTCTGTGTTTATATAAAAGTTATGTTACAATATACTATAGTCTATTAAATGTGTATTGCCTAATAAGTAGTGTACATACCCTAATTAATATACTTTTTCTATAAAGTGCTAATAACCATCTGAGTATTCAGTGAATCCTTATTTTTTTTGCTGCGTGGAACTCTTGGTTTATATTGATGGTTGCTGACTGATCAGGGTGGTGGGTGCTGAAGGTTGGAGTGGCTATGGTAATTTTTTAAAAGAAGACAACAATGAAGTTTGCCATACCAATTGACACTACCTTTCATGAAAGACTTTTTTATAGTTTAAGATGCTGTTTGATAGCATTTTACCCACAGTAGAACTTTCGAACCCTTCTGATGCTTTATCAACTAAATTTATGTAATATTCTAATTTATTTGTTATCATTTCAAAAATGTTTGCACCATCTTAACCAGGAGTAGATTTCATCTCAAGAAACCTGTATAAGTATGCTTATGGCTTTGGGAAGAGTTTGTGCTTTGCAGAATCCTATCCCCTATTTTCAAGCCTACTATTCATGCTCCTAGTTGTTTTACTACTTGCTGTCCCTTTTCTCTGTCTTCTCTTTCCCTGACTTATTTTCCTTCCCTCCCTCCCTCTCTCCTTTCCTTCCTTCCTTCCCTCTCCTTCTCCTTCTTCCTTCCCTCCTTAATTCCTTTCTTCCCTCCCTCCATCCCTCCCTCCCTCCTTTCTTCCTCCCTTCCTCCCTTCTTTCCTTGCTTTTCTCTTTTTAAAAATATTTCTAATTTTTAAGCTCAAACTCAGATTAGCCAACTAGATTTGGTGATGAAGCGAATGATAAATATTTTCATGTCTGAATGTTCCCTCTTTCAGGAAGCTCTCCCAGATTGCCCCAATTATAGGTGATACCTAGTGAATTGTCGGAGATCTCTGTGCAATCTCCTGTGGCTCTTGAGACAAGAACATATTCTCTTTTATTGTAACTAAATTGTGAACATCTTGAGGAGCATGACAAGATATGACTCAAACTCATCAGCAAGGGTATCTAGGAGAGATGCTCTAGTTAGTGAAGGCAAGGCCACGTACAATTGCAGACTGGAGAAAAAGAAAGAAAAGAAGGACAATCATGGCAGGGTATTGTGGAAGGGAAAAAAAGATGAGGTTTCTAAGGAGTAATATCAATGAGGAGAAAAACCAAGGAAAGAAAAAGAAGCAGAACTTGTTAATGATGGCAGAGGCATAAGGGCAACCCAGGCAGATGGTCCAGAATCCTCCATCAAGTGTGTACAGATGAAGGTGGTATATGTACCTGTTCCAAGATAGGGCCTTTAGAGAAGAGAAAAAATAGAAAGGAACTGTGACAATTCTAAAAGCACAGTTTGTGTTACTGAGTGCAATTTGTGAGGAGCTTAGTGCTGCTTGAGGCAAAGATATCTGAAGCCTTCTTCTGTTATATTAAAGATAGGAGCCAAATGGGCATGGTGGCTCATGCCTGTAATCCCAGCACTTTGGGAGGCTGAGGAGGGTGGATCATGAGGTCAAGAGATCAAGACCATCCTGGGCAAGATGGTGAAACCCTGTCTCTACTAAAAATACAAAAAATATCTAGGTGTGGTGTTGAGTGCCTGTAGTCCCAGCTACTCAGAAGGCTGAGGCAGGAGAATCACTTGAACCTGGGAGGCAGAGGTTGCAGTGAGCTGAGATTGTGCTACTGCACTCCAGCCTGGTGAAAGAACAAGACTCTGTCCCCCAAAAAATAAAGAAAGGAAAAAAAAGATAAGAGTCTTGATCACCTCACTTAGCCTGATACGTAAAAACGTCATCTTTTCCATCTTCATTCCCCAGAAGAACGGAATCCCAGTGAGCCAACTTGGGCTACTCACTTTCTTCAATGCCAGTTTGCATCTTAAATGACTATCTAATTCTCACTTTTAAAAATGTAAAGATGCAAAAAGTAAAAATAGGTAAAGTATACCTATTTTTTAATGACAAGATGCCCTGTATTGATTTTGCTGCAGATGAGCCTATAACATGCTAATGAAATTATGTCTACTCTGGATCATCTCTACTCAAAAATACTTCTGTTAGATTCTACACTCATAAACTGCCTTTTTAAAGGCAAATTCAGTGTCTGGTTTTTGTTTTCTTTTTGCTTGATTTGGGTTTGTTTCTGCCTCTTGCAGCTTTTCAGTATGGTGTCTGATATAAATCAATGATAAAAATAAGAGCCAATACATAAGGTGTCTTGGCCATGTATCAGCCTCTGTTGCAAGAATTTCACCTGTATGATCTCTATGCATCCTCATAATCTTTCTGTGAGGTTCATACTATTGTTATTGTGGTTTTACAGATGAGGAAACTGAGACACACTGAGAAATAGCAGCAGGTATTTGTAAGAGCTCTCATTAGCCTTTGGGAAAAAACCAAGGCATAAAGAGGTCAAATAACGGTCCAAGACCACCTACTGAGATGTGGAGCTCAGATTTAAACCAAATGTTTCTCATTTGTAGATTTTTAAAGATTGCCCAAGTATTGGCATGTCTGCATTTTGCAGTAGTAAGACTGAGAAGACATGACCAGCAAATTGTTCAAAGGCAAAGGATCTGCATATGCCTAAATAGGATCAAACACTTAAGACGTTATTAGAGTGTGTGGTTCTATTTGAAAGATGCCAGCTCTCTTTCCCAATATTTGCTGAAAAAAACAAAAGATGATTTTGAGATATAGTACTGGATTTGACTGCTTCCTGGCTGGGTGCTTTTTGGTAGGAAAGCTATATTGTTTTAAACTAAATTTCACAGCTAAAGGAGGAACTTCTGTTTGTATATTAGTAATACGCCCACAGGCAAATACTTCTTTACAATCTATAAATCATCTTATGTCATCTATGATTCTTTGAGCTGTATTGTAAGGCAGTCAGAGGAAGAATTGTTGTTGAAGTTCACAGCTCATCTCCTCTACTTAATGTGTGATTTTGGGAAGTTGTTTAACTTCTGTGTGAATCAATAGAAGAGACACATTGATATTTAAAACAATTTATCTCATGTTGATTTCTATATCATTGATGAGACTTATTTGAGGAATTAGTTCGTATATGTAGCCAAAGCTCAGTTCATACTCAGTCTGGAACTTTACAGTACTTGCCAAATAGTGTAAAATTGAAAAACCTAACTAACGTTCACTGTAATAGTATTGCATTGTTTTAAAAATTATGTAGGTACTCTATGAGTGATGTTATGTTAACACAAAGAAGGATATTTTGTAATTTTTATAACAATTAAATTGGGTAATAAAAATAAGAGTTGTGCACTTGAAAAGTTAACCTTCCTTTAAGACCAAAGACTGCCCTTCTGATCACTCCAGACAACTCCGATATCAATCTTTTACTTTTGTAAAACTGTCCAGGCACTTACTCCTTATCACACATCTAAAAGCATAAGAACTTCTTTATCATCAAATAAGCCCACAGAGTTTAAATTAATGATTCAGTTTGAATATCTTTAATTTGCTGCTCAGTTTGGCAAATAAGGCATTCTTCCTGCTTCCTGGTCCTGTTTATCTCAAATAATATGCTTGCAGAATTGTGAGACTATTCCCAGTTTCCATCTTAGGAAATAATTTAATTAAGTTGAGAAAAGGTAATCTGACCTAAAATCTATGGCAACTTTAAAAAATTCAGCTGAGTGAGTTGTTCTTTTTTAGGGTAGATGAGAGCATAGGTAGATCTTTCTATCTGTTGAAGATATGAATAATATCCTGTGTATTTGTATATATGCTTTTGACAGGATTAAAGTTCTTTTACTTTTGCCCTGCTAGCATGTCTTAAGTGCTTTAATGAAGATTTGCTTGTGAAAATCATTTGCTCAAAACCACGCTGAAAAGCAGCCTTACTGATTTTATCTGTTTTTAAGTTGTTCCCTGCCCTAATTATTATTCAGGTTACACTAAATCCTAGACCAGGGATCACACAATTTTTCAGCAGGGCCATGTATTACTTTCCTGTTTCTGTTGTAACTCACAAATGTAGTGGCTTCAAGCAATACCAATTTACTGTCTTATAATTTTAGAGCTCAGAAATCTAAAATAAAGATGTGATCAGGCCGTCCTTCTAGAGGATGTAGAGGAGAATCCATTTTCTCGCTTCTAGAATCTTCCTGCATTGCTTGATTCATGGTCCCTTCTCCATCTTCAAAGCTCGTAGCATAACCCCTTTTCTTCTCTCTGATTTCTGCTTTCATCCTTATATCTCTTTCTGATGCTGGTACTCTTGTTATCCTTAATCACATCTGAAAATTCCTTTTGAGCATGTAAACTAATATTTATGGGTCTGGGGCATTGGGACATGGATGATCTTTGAGGGTCCATTATTCTGCTTCTTATAGGCCCGAGTGTAAGTATTTTAGACCTTGGAGATCATTCAGTTTCTGGGTAATTCACAAATAATGGATGTGGCTGTGTTCCATTAAAAATATATTTACAAAAAGAGGCAACCATCAAAATTTGGCCCATGGGCTATAATTTAACAACCCCTACACTAGACACACAGCATCTGGTGTGGACATTTCTAAAAGATTTTCTTAAAATGAATGGATGAATAAGTGAATGAATAAAATAGACAAGCATTTAAAGGAAGTTCTTACAGGTTTTTTTTGGCTTTGGTGTTCTAAAGAGAAACTCCAAGAGAATAGAAATTTCCCCCACTCATTGTTTACACAACTCTTTAATCCTGACCGCAATCTGTGATGAATTTTCATGCTGAAAGTCTTTCCTCTTGTCATAGACCTTGTATAGATGCATTCATGCAAATGAAGCCCTGAAAATCATTATTGACTTCCTTTTTATTCCCCATATAACCTACAGCTATTTTGAAACTATTAATGTCTACTGCTATAAAACCAGTTATGCATATTTTAGAAGTCATGAAAGACACCAGTAGGAAAAAATAAAGAACTGAGATTGGGAAGTTTACAATGCTTTTATTTCAGGGACTCTGAAGCCTAAGAGAGATTGGAACACAGAGCAGAGATACAAGGAGGGAAGTGTTTGTAGCCCTTTTTGCCTCCTGGTAACAAAACACAGCCTCAATGTTTCAGGCAAAGTAGAACAACTCTGTCACCAGTGCTAATCATCTTTTGATCTTTGCCATGTGAATAGACTCATGATCTGACATTTGCTATTCTAGTCACAATAGCTCTTGTCTCAGAAATTCAATTTTCAGTGTCTCATGAATTTAATACTTACTCTATTATCAGAAGATTTGTAATAACTTATACAGCTGAACCTTTTCCAAATTTCCTGTTCATCTTAACCTTTCTACCCTTCCGTCTTGGTAAAGAGGATGGCCTTGTGAAAAGGCAGGTTTAATCAACACACTTTCATCAACCATCACTGTGTGTGAGAGTTGTAGTGGGACCAAGACACAAGATCTCAAATATGTCAGAGACCTGACAGCTTCAGCTGGATTTAGATAGGAAAATAGAAAGCAATAAGCAAAGACCATGAATATGACCTGAGCTGTTCGAGGAACTTCCCTGGTAGAAAGTGTCATTATGTACCTTTGGCTTGAATTGCTGAAGCAGTTTTTAATTATAGGAGCACTCGCTAATAGCCATTAGCAAACTCTTCTTTTTAAATTTCTATGCTTCTTTTGGATAAACAGCCAACTTTCAGGATCTATCTCTCAACACTTTGTAGAAAACTAAGATTTACCTTGAGCCCAGTAAATATATACAAATGATCTGGCTTGGGTGACCAACATATTTAGTTTTCTCCTGTGCTAAAACATCGTCTAGCAGGTATATTTGCCAAGTATAGAACTTAATTTCTAGAAAGAGCTGAGATACAGTCAATCATCTTGTGTATGCAAATATCACACTATGTTCTCATTCCCATAAAATAATAACCCCTTGGCTTTCCCACAAAATTGTTCCAACAAAGTTAAACAGTAATCATAGAAACCCAGTTTAGACCTTGTCTAGTTCAATGTCACTTTAGCTAGAGAACACTTTTGAAACAATTAAAAGGAACTACAAAAGTAAAACAAAATAGTTATAGAATAAACACTAAGTTCAAATTAATAGTAATTTCTAATATAGAGAACACAATCATTAACATCTAATTATTTCTGTTTTATCTTAGTGATATATTAAAAAATCCAAATTCATACAAAGTAGAAATTTGATAATAAACCTTATAAAAAACTTTATAATGCAATTTAAAAATACATTTGTATAGATACAGAATCCAGAAGCTTGCATTACTTATTATAGAAAGTTCCTTCCTTCCTTCCTTCCTTCCTCCCTCCCTTCCTCCCTTCCTCCCTTCCTCCCTTCCTCCTTTCCTTCTTTCCTTCTTTCCTCTTTTCTTTTTCCCTTTCTTGTCCTTTTTATCTTCTGGCTGTACTTCCTTCCTTAATTCTTTCTTTGATTTGATATATCTTTATAAATTGACTATTCTGTACCAGCCATTGTTAATAATTTAAAGTAGAATTACTATCATCGAACATTTTTAAATTACTTGTATTTCTTATTAGAAAATAAAAAATTTAAAAAGCACCTAAATCCTAAAATGTAGCCTAAAATGTCGATAATATAATACCACTATGAGTTTTGTTGCGTACTGAGTTTGTTTTTGCATAGCTGACTGTGATGCCATTAAAAGAGCAATCGTTGAGCAGATGTGCTTAAACCTTCTCAGCATTTGATTGAACATGACACACTTTCGCTAGAGCACGGTGCTCACTCATAATTTTATGTGAACAGCCTTACTCGGGAATAAATGTAAAAGTAGAGAAAAGGGAAGGGCAATAATCTGGCAAATTGAAACACCTTTAAGAAAATGTTTAAATGTAAGCATAGCAATAGCAGGAGTCATTTAGTATAAAGTCACACATGTATACTTAGCCACCAACTTAACACAAAATTAATATATTTATGGTTTCCATTATGTTAACATTTTGGCATTAAATATAATTATGTCCATTGATATGCAATATATTTTTATGCTGCATATTATAGTAAAAATATATATTTTTTGGTTAGGATGGCCAAGTGTCTTGGTGTGCCAGAGACTCGAGGAGAGGGATTGTTCCAAGGACATGGAATTTTCTATAATAAACCTGGATTGTTCTGAACAAATATTGGTTATCATAGATATATCTCTAAATTAGGTAATTTATGAGATACCACTGTGTTTAATTCTGTATCTTTATCGAGGGTATACTTAACTGCAATGAGCTCACCTAATTAGGTGAGTTTCAATTCTAGGCTATGCATTAGAGTCATCTCAGGAGGCTTCTCAAAGTATTGATGATTGTGGACACCTAAAACCAACTCCATCAGCGTCTCAATGTATTTTCAAAGCTTCTGAGTGATTCTAATGTATAGCAGAATCAAGAACCACTCCTCCTGGGCTGCTCTGATGACCATTCCACACCAATCAGGCTTAGTCTGGCTCCAGTTAGCAGGCAGAACAGCAGCAGAATGAAGAAATAATCTCTGCCTAAGGATGACTGGATCTGACTAGATCTAATCTTCTTGAGACATTTGTAGAAACTTGGCCCGTATTGACAGGTTGGGTGGACACAGGCCCTGGTTTTCTTTATGAAGCGTCATAATCTGCTCTCCAGCTCCTCTTCATGTTGTAATCCTGTAGGTTGAAATGAGATCTGAATTCTGCAAACTGTTCTGTAAACCAAGAATTCAAGATTTGAGATTTTAAGGATTAAAAGAATTAGACTAAATGCTTCTAGAGAACACAGTTTGTAGACATATTTAGCTCTATAACTGCTGATGTCATACACACATTCTATTTATTTGTTGAATCATAGAAAATGACATTTTCCAATTTTCCTTAATCAAAGAAATGAAGAGCTTCACCCAAGGAGTTTATGCACTTACTCAACGTTAGTCAAATATTTATTATCTGTGCTATTTAGTCCTACTTTCATGGAATACACAAACTTATAGGGAATATTAAAAATATAAGGCAGTGATTTTATTGTGAAAATGCAGTATTTGGCAGTGTCTCTATGATTATCAAATTTCTGCAGTAAAAATTATGTAACAAACTCTTCCAAACACTTATTTATATACTTTATATTCATTTTGTGCTGCTACACGCTTATGACTTAGGTAATATTGTCATCATCCCTATTTTACAGTTGAAGAAAGTGAGAGCATAAAGAAGTTACTTAAATTGCCAGGCTACTACTGTCTTCGTTTGTTTAAGCTGCTGTAACAAAGTACTATAAACCGAGTGGCTTAAAAGCAACACATATTTATTTCTCATAGTTCTAGAAGCTGGGATTCTAATATTAAGGTGCCTGACAGATTCAGTGTGTGGTGAGGGCCTGCTTCCTGGTTCATAGCTGGATTTCACCTCACTGTGTCTTCTCTTGGTAGAAGGGCTGAGCTACCTTTCTGGGATTGCTTTTATAAAAGCACAAATCCCAATCATGAAGACTCCACCCTTATGAATTAATCATCTTCCAAAGGCCCCACCTCCTAATACTATCACCTTGGGGATTAGGAGTTCAACATATGAATTTGAAAGTGGGGGAGGTTCACAAACATTCAGACCATAGCAGCCACAAAGCTAGAAACTGGAAGGGCTGGATTTCAAGCAGAAGCTGTCTTGCTCTGGAGTTCATGCCCTTCATTACTCCTTAATACTACTTCCTATCATAATGGACATTGTCAGAAATCTGCACTGGAAACCCCCGGTCCCCCAGTAGATTTGCATAAAGGAAGGGTGGAATCTTAACATAAGAATCCAACTATCACAAGCTCTTCTAAATTAGGTTTAAAGAGACTCCTTGGTAAATAGGAGTAATGGATATATGCCTAGACTTGGGCATTTATGCAGTACAATTTCCAGTACCATGTCTTTTGTCCCATTGTATGAAGAAACCCATAGTTTGTTTAGTGTGGAAGGACTTTTGTAGATAATACAGCTCTGACTCCTCATCTACAGGATGAGAGAACAGATCTTCAAGTAACTTTGAAGATGGTTCAGAAAATACTGCTATTATGAACCTTGAAAAAGAGAATCAAAAAGAGGGAGACAGTGAGTGATGAAAAGAGAGAAATAGAGGGATATATCTGAAAAAGACACGGCTTAAAGTGTCCTGATTGGATAAACTTAGTAAGAGTTGGAACTCATCTTTCACTCTCCAGTGTTCATAAAGAACTTTGTGGCCACAGAAATATTGTACCTGTGATACTATCCCGCCCGTCACCCACAATTGCTATGTGACTTGCACCTGGTTTTATAGTCCTTTTCTACCTTCTACATCTACTTCTTGCAAAATCTTTTAGAAAAAGAATGTACTTCCACTACTTGCCTTACGAAAAATAAAAAGTCAATGTACATGCTAGGTTTGCCAAAAATGTCAAGTGTCAGAACAATGTTGAGTTCCATTTATAGGTAGAGAGAAGGATCTTCTTCCTGATTTTGTGACATGCTTTGTCTCCTGGGACAAAATCATTCGGGATGTGCCCAGAATTTTCATATCTTTACTAAACATTGCTTTCATTAAACTTTGTCTCTGAGTCCCCTTTATGTATTGGAGACCAAAAAACAAACTGAGATATCTGGCAGGTATCCAACTCTTCTTCCAATTAAACTCTTCTTTTTTTTTACTTAGTCATATAACAAAATATTTTAAAATGTTCTATGCTTGTTAAGAGACTTTTTAAAAAATATGTCTTTGAGGTGAAGGTAGAAATGGATGGGGGGCTAAAGAGTGTTTATGCTGATGAGAGAAAGACTGTCCTAGTCCAAAATAACTTGTTATAAGAATATAGAAATTGTAATATAGAGAAGAGATAAATCAAGAATGTAGCTGATTTTTAGGTAGACAGATGCGGGTCTATATGGAAAGAAGTGTGATAATAATCTATGCTTTCCATAGATTTATTTTCAATTTATTCCTATTTCTTCTTATTTCTCACCAAAACTCCATGGGATAAGCATAGAAAAGTAATATTATTCCCATTATACAGATGAGGAATTTAAATCCACTTATTGTTCATCTCATCCAAGATCTCTTGATAAGTATGAAGCAGATCTTGTACTAAACAGTGCCCAGTATATCTGAACATGAACAAAGACTGCCAGAAGTTAATATTCTTTATTACAGACAGTATCTACCAGCAAATTGCAATGCTCACTACCTAAATCTCTGAAACTCGGGCAGAATGTTTGCTGGTAATTTATAAGAATTCCTTTTTAGAAAATTCTGGGCAGAATGTTAGTCAGCAAGTAAGTATAAGAATGTATTTTGCTCTCCAAAGATGAAATGAGGAATTTAGAGGGCTATTGAGTTTGCTGAATTTTCACGGCAGATCAGCACAAGATTATTTGTTCTTGGCATTCCTGTACTTGCGCCACACTCAGATATACAATGTTCCATTGCTCATTGTTCAAGGGCCCTCAACCTCACTTTCTCATCTACAACCTGGGCCTTTGTAAGTAAAGCTCACAGGAGTATACTGAAAACCAAAAAGACTGGTTGGCTTAAGGGCTCTGTCAATATAACCTCGAATTCTAATTTGAAGAAGACGGCACCCTTCGGAGAACATGAATGAGAACAGCACAATGTTCCTAAGGAACTTGATTCACTGAACAGAGAAATTTGTCTCCCGTGTGTGTAATGTATGAATTTTTTCTATGGTGAAGCAGAGGTGTTAAGATTTTGTAAGGAAAGTCACAATAAAATGAAGAGCTTTCTGAGTTTCTAAGCACTTTCCTCTCTCTGTGAGTACACGTCTGCATTTTCCAGAGCAAGAGAATCTTTATTGACTTAACAGTTGTCAGTTTTCTTTTCTTTTTAAAAAACTCTTTGTGAAGTATGATTGACAATGTGTTTTAAGTAACATTTGGAAACAGAAAGACATTCCATAGGTTAAAGCAGACTCCTTATAATTCAGAAGAGGATCTTGAACCCATTAATCCTGATCCTCGACTCTCTATACTAGTTTTAGATTATAATTATGGTAGAAGAGATTATACTTAAGAAAAGAGATATTTATTTATTTGTCACTTTACGTCTTCTAAAAAACAAGTTTTTTAAATTATTGTGTTGTTTCTGCCCTCCCCCCGCCTCATGATGAAGAAAACAATATGTCACAGGGCATTTTCGAGAAAGACAATTCTAAAGAAGAAAATTTAAATCATCTCTTATACTTCCTCCTACAGAATGCAGAAACATTCAGTGTTTAAAGCATATTGTCCTGATCTGTCCTTAGAGCTCTCCACCTACATTCACATGTACCACATTCTAGATACATGTTTGTCTCCTGCTTAAAAAAAATTAGTCTGATGGGCTGTTTTTAGACCCTTGAATAGTCTTCAAAAACACAACTTCAATTAGTGTTTAATATAGTCGTAGCATATATTGATATGCCACGGGAACATAACTTCTGATATAACTGCACTGGCAAATGGTTCCATTCCCTCCACAGCCCTTGTTCTGAAAAAGGAGTGAGATAATGTTTCACCTTCTAGGGGAGGTGGGGGTTGTGGGAGGAAAGCAATACAGTTTTGAAAATTGGGAAGATAGGAAAGCACAAGGTGGGGCCTTGCATTCCCAGGGTTGTCTGAGTTCAGTCTCTAGGGATCAAGCTGAAGAAATGTGTATAACATGTATACACATTTGTATAACATTTATACAAAAGCCCCTGTTAGGGGCTTTTGTAATTCCTGCTGTTGTCCAAGAATGCGTTAGCCAGTTAAGACCCTAAATTACCTCCAGTGATATTTAAGCTGGAGAAGAAATTGCAAATGGTGGTGCCAAGCCACAGCCAATATTTAATCCAAAAAGAGAAACCCAGAGCTACTAACTTGCCAGTGCTCTGGGATCACTCTATTAATGCATTAACCACATAATAACATGACCCTGTATTTTGCATGGTTGAATAATTTGGGCTATTTTATTAAGATGAGGCCAGATTAACCATACTTTATATGGTCTGAATTTAATTAGAAACTGAACTTTTCAAAAGTGATGCTATACTGTTAACAGTTTTATAATACCAATAATTCAAGGTCCTAGCCCTACTCAAATAAGAGAGTGTTGTTCACTGGATACTGAGGGGAATCAATGGTAGCACAGATTGCCTTTATGGTTGGAGCCATGCAAATGCCTCGAGGCTGATTCATAGGGATTTCCAAAATAGTATGGAAACAAAAATCATTATGAATTTCCAAGTCTTTTATTTACACTCATTTCTCAAAATTATGAAACAAAACTAATTATAGGGAGAGTTTTCTTTATTGTATTTTGTCTGGTAGAGTTATTTATTCCAAGATTTATAAATCAATCCCTCACCTGTTTCTTGTGTTACAAAGTTGGAAAGTTAACCTAATGTTACATATTGGGGCGGTTGGTGCCAGTGGATGAAGAATAGGAAATTTCTTAAACAAATGCTGGGACAAAAGCAAGAAGAAAGAAAAGTTCTATGCAGCAGATGCCTTGATGAGGTGCTCTGTCTTTTGCCCTGATACTGTGTGAACAGGGAACATGAAAGTTTACTGTTTTCTCACCTGTGTTATTGGTCCTTCTTATAAATAGCGTCTAGCTATGTGTGTGCGGATTTCCACATTTTCTTTGGATGAATTTCTAAGACTCTCAATCACATTGGAGTTAAGAATTATATCATGTACTCTAGCATGCAGTTTTCCCCTTTGTCATGAGAAAATAAGATCAAAAATATAAGAAACTGTTTTTAAATCAATAAAACTATATGCTATGGTAGATTGAAACTTGACTGCAGCTTTAGAAGAGGAAAGAATGGTATTCAAAGGGCCAAGAAGGCTCAAAGTCTCTTTTATTCACTTGAATCTTTGCTAACCTCCATTCCTGTTCTTTGTGCCAAATGGTCAGAAAAATGAGTTCTTATAGGTTTAGTCAATGGGTATTTTTTTTTATACAAAAGGCATCAGTTAAGCATTCACAATATCTAGTAATGTATGCTTGGGGTTTAAAGCCTGAAGATAGATCTGTGAATTATAGTGATCCATTTCATTAACATAAACTTTAATCAGGGTAATATGCTTATGAAATTACATACAGCTTTGCATTCTTGTTATGGTGACAAGAAGAATGATAATTCAATATATTCAGAGGTTCAGAGAAGGTGGAGACTGTTACGAATTAGACGAGTCAGGGAGACCTTTCTTGACAAGATGAGGTTTCAATTTGGACCTGAGAGGTGGGTAATCCATGCCTATTTCACTGCCTACCTTCTAAAAGTCAGGAAATGAAAAACCTTGATAAATTGTAAAATTATAATTGAAAAGTTATTGGCTCTGGAATCTGCAGATTGAATATTTTTTTATAACTCCCTTACTTTATTTCCATAGAGTTTATATTATCTAAATAGGGTCCCTCTCAGGAGAGCTTTTTTCATGAACTGTGTTATAAAAGTATCATACTGTCTCAAATGTAAAACCAAAAGCATTACATGTTAAGCAAGAAACATCTTAGAGCCATCTTATTTTCTAAGGCCCTCTTTATTAGTATCTTTGTGTGCTCATTAGTCCTGCTACATGTGGAGCTCTATGCTTATCCTGCATTTAAGGAGCCAATTTTACAACCATACAGGGGACACATAGGTTTCAAAGGTCTGGACAAAAGTATGTGGGGTTTGTGTGTGTGTCTGTGTGTGTGTGTGTGTGTGTAGACAGAGGTGTGTACAAGTGACAGGAGAGTTATTCAATGATACCTTAAATAACCCAGTGACTCACAAGTACGAGAATTTTCAGATGCCCGATTGTGACCAAGATCTGTGTGAAGAGGTACAACAGTATTCAGGAACATTTGGACTGGATCATGTGCAAGGATGTCCCTCTTGGAGTGTCTTGTTGGACCTCTACCCATTTGTTTGCTTCAACTAAATCATATATATGTATCCAGTGGGTTTTGTATCAAGTCAGTCTGAGTAAATTATTTACATTTGCATCGTTGAAGGGATACCCTTTAAATATAGCAGCATCTTAATTCTCGAAAACATGAAGACAAGATTAAAAGGGTGAAAACTTAGAAAAAGAGCATGATTGATAAAAATTGCAAGTGTTAGAACTTCTAAATTAGTGTCATTTCATAGTAAATGTTCAATATGAAATTAAAAGGGAGACGGAAGAGAAAGTTTTAAAGGTAGCTTTCAAAGTCAGTCAACCTGCTTCCTAGGTTCCCAAAATAAACCCTGAAAATATTTTATTTTTGGAGAAAGTTATATGACCTAAAGAGATTGGAACTTGGAGACAAAAGACTTGGAGTCCAATCAGTCCTCTTTGGTTCACTAACTGTTATGTATATGTAAATTAATTAGTCATTCACATTGCTAATTTCACCATCCTTAAAATAAAAATGATAATGTTCACCTTGTAATATGCCTTGGACAGTATGTGTATCACACACAAGAATTAAATTAATAATAGCTAACTTTTCTGAGGAATTCAGGTAAAAATAATCTAATATTTCACATAAACAAACTTGTTTAACCCTTAGAGCAAATTTTGAAATAATTTCTATTATACCCATTTGAACAGATTGGAAAACTGAGGCATTAAGAAATTGTCCTCCCCAACCTTATAGAGTCAGGATATAACAGAGCCAGAATTCAATCTGAGGCACACTGATTACAGAGGATAAGCTCCCAGAAACTATGTGCTACTCAATAAACAGTGACTGACTATATTTTATTACTCCTAGTCTTCTTATCTTACTGGGTATATTACATCTGATCTTAATCATACTTTTAAAATTTTTTAATTTAACATTTTATTTTAGAATCATCACCTTTTAATGACTATTTTTTAATAGGGGATTTCTGTACAGTAAGACTTGGTACATATGAATATGATATGGTCCGAATGCTCCAGAGATTTAAAATGCAAATTAAAATATTTAAGTGCCAACATATTAATTTTTCTATAACTCTAGGCAACAAAATTGACATATGCACAATTTATGTGTGCAATACAATGTGTGCAAAGTCACACTGTTGACCTGCTTTCCACAGACTGCCTTGATTTAAGTTGGCACTATCTTTGTGAATCAGGATTTTTTTTTTAATTTTCTCTCTTATTTCCCCCAACTTGCCAGATTAAACTAATAAGCACAATGGCAGGCAGTTCACATTACACAATGTGTGTTTCAGTGTTAAACTCAATGTCTCATTCTAGACAACATGTCTCTCTAAGTAGTATCCATTTCTTTATTTGGGAAAAGTTTTGAAAAACAAGCCTTTCTTCTTTGGTAACTTTTTATTTGAGAATTTAGCAGAAATAACATAAAACAATTCCCAGTCAAAGTTTCCAGAAAATCAATGCAGTTTACCTTCCTGTCTTTGCCCTCTGATTTTATTATATATTACAATGGTCTTATTTCTATGCAGAATGGTGCTGCATTATTTCCATTGCTTTCTCTATGTTGCAGCTAATATTTCACTTTATGGTAAGGATATTGGATAGTAGGAACTTATCTGGGCTCATCCTGTACTGATTCATGTATTTATTCATCAAAAATATCACAAAGCCTTTAAAAAGGATGGAGTAGATATATGTGTATAGACATGGAAAGATACTCAAGATTCATATTTAGTTAAAAAAAAGCAAGTTGCAAAATTATGTATACCAGGATCAAATGTGTTTTATTAAAAAACACAAAACAAAATGATTCCATATGTGTAAATGTGTCTAGAGAAAAATTCTGGAAGGATGTATCTCAAAATATTAACATTAGCTACTACTGGGAAATAAACTTACTTGGGTATAGGGAACAATTAAGACAGCAGTAAGTATTATTTGTTGTTTATATGTTTTTGTGTTGCTCAATTTCTCTCCACTATGATATCACTATAGTAATTAGAAATAAATAATTTATAGCATATTTGTTATTATAAGATTCCATGTATACACAAAGGTCAAAGAGACATTTTTGAACTCAGTGATATTATAATCTAACTAGTGGAGCAGACAAGTGAAAATAATAATTATAATACAAAGAAAAATATGTCATCAGTTCTATAAGATGGGTGCACATATATTTGAAAATTTGGGGAAAATTACATTACATTGTGAATTTGAAGAAAATAATAATAGATAAGTGGCATCTGGGAGGGACAGTAAGGGTTTTCTAATAGCAGAGGGCATTGTTTACCTTGGAGGAATGTCTATCATTTTTCCTTCAAGTTACCAGTTTCCTAGAACATAGTAGGTGCTCAGTACAATGGGATGTAGACAAAAGAAAAGAAGAAAACATAATGGAATGATTTTCTGACTATTGAAGTTTAGAGCTGGGAAGGATGTAGGGATTGCCTCCTTTCATATATCAGTGCTCTTAGGATTCTGAGGAGGGATGGATGGGATCTTGGACATCTCACTATAGTTCCACCCAGAGTAGTTTTCACTACCTCTATTACTGGCAAGTGACAGATCTGATGCAAGCTTTATCATTTTAGCTGTGAAAAAGAATAATAGAAATGAAAAAATTTCCTCTTATAGAAATAATTAGTAAAACCACAAACTCTATGTTCTTAGGAGTTCAAAGTTCATAGTAGCGTTTCTTCAATGAATGCGAGTCCAAGTAAAACAGCTGGTTTGTCCAAAAATATGAGGCTTGAAATATTTCGAATATGAGGTATATTGAGAGAGTAAGCAACTCAGATTATATAGAACATGTGACTTATACTGAGGAATCACAAGAGAGAATCCAGGTTTTCCTTTGAGCCATTTAAGAAGAGCAGTGGCAACTGTACCCAACAAGAGGCTTCACTGGGGATGAGTGACTTCTACTTTTCACCAAATGAAGGAAAAGATACCAGTTCTAACTTCTTGTCTGAAAATAAAATAAAATAAAATAAAATAAAATGAGGACAAAATTACTCAACACAATGGTAGCCAAGACAATATTAAATTGAGAAACAATGAGAGACAATTATGGAGGGAAACAAATGAAGACTCTACCACTGTCCAAGCTTATTGAGAGTTTCCAGGCCCTAGTCTGAGGAAAGGGGACACATTCAAATAGCTGGGAGTACAGGGAGGCCACGGCGGCTACAGTTTGCAGGAGAAGGATATTAGAGAGGAAAGAGCTGTGGAGAGAGACAAGTAAGGGGAGGTGGGGATTGAGAGAGAGTGAGAGAGAATGAGAGAAGAGCCCTCCGGAGATCTGCATATGTTCCTCCTCAGCTGTTCTGGTGATCTGTGAGAATGCCTAAAGAGACAAGGATGGCTTGAGGAGAAAAACACCCTAAGAATAGAGGGGATAGTGCCCTACACTCACTCTTTGGTTAGGGAGAATTCCTATTCCCACCAGCCAGAGTAGAAAATCTCATAATTCACTAGGCAACAGATAGCTTCAATGGAGACAAAATTAGCCCTGAAATAGGCACATCTCTGTTACCAACAAAGCTTAAAAGCAAGATCTGAAAGGATCAAATTCTTTTCATTTAACTTTGCTGCATCCCAGAACAACAGCAGCAAAAACCTAAAATTTGTTACCAAGTGTCTCCCACTTCTCAATTTTTATTGTGAAGATGTTTTGCAAATTAGTGCATCATTTTACAATTGGGAATCAAATGTTTTTCTAAACAAAATTAATTAGAAACCAAAACCTTTAAACATAAAAATAGTCATACATAATTAGTATGTATAACTCAGAACATCTCTAATATTCTAAACATTACACTATTAGCCTGTATTTGCAAAAGTTATTCAATGAAATTAATTGATAAGGAACTTTCTCTGATTAAAAAAATAGTATACGACTTATGCCTTAACTTTGTTTTTACCCAAAAGTCATTCAGGAGCAGTTGTTTAATTTCCATGTAATTGTGTGGTTTTAGGAGATCTTTTTGGTATTGATTTCTATTTTTATTCCACTGTGGTCTGATAATATGGTTGGTATGATTTTATTTTATTTTATTTTTAATTTATTGAGACTTGCTTTATGTTTGAGCATGTGGTCAATCTTGGCGTATATTCTGTGTGCAGATTAGAAGAATGTATATTATGTCGTTGATGGGTACGGTGCTCTGTTAGATGTCCATTAGTTTCAACTGGTCAAGTGTCAAATTTAAGCCCAAAATTTCTTTCTTACTTTTATGCCTCAATGGCATAATTAACCATTAGAGAAATGCAAATCAAAACCACAATAAGAGACTATCTTATACCAGTCAGATGGCTATTATTAAAAAGTCAAAATGCTTTTATTTTGGTTGGCAAGGCTGGCAAGGCTGTGGAGAAAAGAGAATGTTTATACCCTGATAGTGATAATGTAAATTAGTTCAGTCACTATGAAATAGAGTTTGGAGGTTTCTCAAATAACTTAAAACAGAACTACCATTTGACCCAGCAATCCCATTACTTGGCATATATCCAAAAAGAATATGAATTGTTCTACAAAAAGATACATGCACTCATATGTTTATAACAGAACTATTTACTATAGCAGTCATGAAATCAACCTAGGTGCCCATCAGTGGCAGATTGGATAAAGAAAATGTGGTACATATATACAATGGAATACTATGCAGTCATAAAAAAGAATGAAATGATGTCCTTTGCAGCCACATGAATGCAGCTGGAGGCCATTATTCCAAGCAAATTAACACAGGAACAGAGAACCAAATACTGCATCTTCTCACTTCTAAGTGGGAGCTAGAAGTGAGAAGTACTAGCATTGAGTACTCATGGACATAAAGATGCCAACAGTAAACACTGAGGACTACTAGAGGGAGGAGGGAAGGAGAGGAACAAGGGTTGAAAAACTACTCTTGAGTACTATGCTCACTACTTGGGCAGCAGGATCATTTGTATCCCAAACCTCAGCACTACGCAGTACACAAAATGTAACAAACCTATACATGTATCCCCCGAATCTAAAATAAAAATTGAAATTGCTCTTTTAAACCTAAGACTAAAAAAAATTTGTGGGTTGAATTTTCGAAACTTGTATTCATATGTATGGATTATTGAATCTTTGGGAACCACACAAAGGTTCCTGAACCCTTCCCTGAGATTTACTCGGAGGCTAGGATAATGTGGTTTTGCCTGTTTGATAGCTGTCCATTAAGGATAGCTTCCTGCCAGGAATATACAGGAACAACAAACTCCTTTCCCCATGAATGGTGAATTGCCTAATCACATCCATTGCTCCTCCGTTTTCAATGATGTTGAAATGCTGGGTTACACTGCTTATGCCACTTAACAGCAAATATTTATCTTGACAAGACTTGTCAGAGAATTTGCATTCACCTTCATGTGATTGATACCCATTTCATGAGTTTTAAAATTGGAGTTGTAAGGACTTCAATGTATACTACATATTAAGGGGTAGGATTGTGTTCAACTGTTCATTATTTTTAGGAATATAGACTGTGTATTTAAATGTTATGATGCTTTAATTCCTATGGTAAGTTATTATGAATTGATAAAAAATTAAAAGAAAACATGCTTCATTAACTGATTCATTAGGGTTTGGCCAGAAGAGAAGAAAAACTGCAAAGTTGAACACCACTTAGGAGATCATGAATATTACAGTAGAAAAAAATGAGCAGAAATGCAGAATTCAACTTGCATAGTGGCATGAGAATATACAAGCTGGAATGAATAGGAAAGATATAGAAGTCCATATTTTTATAATTTGTTATCTCTTCTTATTGGCAAAGCATTAGCCAAATGTCAAGTGTTGTTAAATGTTAATATGTGCCAAGATTACCAGGAATTGGAAAACTGTTTTGACGTGTACTCTAAGACCATGCAAAATTGCCTTTCCTGGAGCATTATTTCAGGGTAATAATGATCAAACCTACCAGGCGTTTGCAGAATCATTTTGAGGACTGGAGCTTACTGCTTTCTAATCCTCCCTCTGCATTGCAAAGCTTTCCTGAGGTGCAGAAAGGCATCCACTTCAAGAACCCATGCCACTTAATCAGTAGAGAGCTTTTGGGAGACAGAGATCCTAGCCAAATTGCCCAGAGTAGACTTGTTAATAAAATTAGCAAACTTCACATTATTTCAGCTGTGATTTTCCTAATGCCAGAGGCATCTTTTTTTACATCCTTTCCAGTGAAGCTGCAAAAATATATGTGCTTGCAAGTCTTGCAGATTCATAATTTTCTGTATTTGAGGTGAACCCCTTCACTGGGGAGGTCAGAAAAATTATTCTTTAAAATACAAATCTTGCAATCGATAGATAAGGATAAGATATCTTTTCCTCAAGATATATAGTATAAATCTATTGCTAAGATATCTTTGAATGTTTTTAGTCTGTCTTTTTTAATGTAAATATTAGTGATGAAATCTTAAACTATTGGTTATCAAATACAATATCACTTTTATTTATTGATGAAATTGTCTTCTGACAATTTGTTGGTTTTGAAAATCATTTTCTGCTATTCATCCAAGGAGAGTTAACATTTCTGGAGTAGCTAATAGGTGTTCAATGCAATGATGAGTATTTACCTTCAGTATTTAGGACAACCTTAAAACAATCCTATTCTGATTAAGGAAACTAAAGGTTGGTGAAGTGAAGTAGTTTGACTAATGAGAAATATGCCAGAACCTGGATTAAAATCAAGTCAGTTGTTTTACTGGAAGTAGCAATGTGGAAGAGGGTGGACTACATGGGTCAGGGCCTTCTGCCTAATCACTGAACTTCTGACCTTTCAGGTCAGGTTTTCATGGGTTTTAATGATCTGTGTTATGGTTACTCCTACTTGGAAGCTGAATGTATTCTACCTAAGAATAAAGAGACTAACGTGTGCAAACATTTCAAAGACTCTCCCAACAGGGAGATAGCCTTGGAGATAACTGCCTTCATCATTTTTACTCTTTCCCCTTCATTGAAACCTATTTCAAATAGTATAACACAGCTTATAGTAGAATCTCTGTGGTGGCTGTAATATTCTGTCTAAATGAACTGAATGAAACCTCTCTGGGGGCAAACCAGGAGGTTCTGTTTAAATGATCCCTTACTCTGCTTTAAAGTATAATAGTAATACAAGGAATCCAACCGTAGCCAACAAGTGAGTTCTCAGAATTGCATTTGCTTTGGCAGGTAGATGGTTTTGTTTTGTGCTGGAATGGAAGGTAATGGAGAATAGTGTTTAAAAATATGGGTTTTGAAGTAAAGCAGCTGAGAATTGTAGCACAGTACAATCATTTGTGTGATCATGAGACAGTTACTTAAACTCAGGCATCAATTTGCTCCTCTACACTAAGGCAGGAGGGGAAATAACCTGCCTGCAGAGATGCTGTGAGAACATAACATTATAAGTGTTTAAAGCACCTAACACAGTACCTACCATTTAATTATTTAGACTTTTTTATGCACCACAAGTAAGCTAAGTCTTCACACATATGACCCCTCAGAGAACAACTCCATGAGATAAGTGTGATTTCATCGTTACCCTGCATTTAAGAAAACTGAGGTTCATGAAAAATATTCCTGTAGTCATACATTTGGCCCAAGATGGAAGAGTAGGTTTATGTCTGCTTTCAACACCTGAGTTCCTAAATATACTACTATTTATTTCACATGATCCTGTATCACTATGAAATAAGTAGTTGAGTAATTGCTTGTATAGAAAGTTAGTGATAGGAGTTATAGAGAGTTAAATTACTTGGCTCTGTTCATATGGTTGGTATGTGTTAGAGTTAGGATTAGAACCCAGGTCTATTTGATGCTATCTTTTGTTTATAACCAGTATTTCCTTTTTCTTTATTTCTTGGAATGCTCCATCTGAATAGGCTCTATACCTCAGGAATCTTTCTACAGTGCAGATCTCACACTGCCTCTGCCAAGCATTAATGCCTTCAGTGACCCCACATTATCTCCAGGATAAAGACAAACAACTTTGCAGAACTCACCTTGCTCTTCCCAATCTGAATCCCACCTCCCTCTCTGGTATGCTGTGTGCCAACACATTTAGGTATATACTCCAACCCTAATACACTACTTGTAGTGTCCCCACACTTGCCAGGTTGTCCTATATTTGTCTACATTAGTTCATGCCCAGAATACACTTGCCCACTTTGTCTAATATGTGACTTCTTATTCATCTTTGAAAACTGCAGCACTTTCTGAAGTTCTGGTCCACAAGTAAAAACTAACACTCCCATGACCACTGCAATGGAAGTAGGCCATTTGTCCTCTTGCTGGGATTATAATTCACTGATAGACCTAGAAGCTACTCTCAGGATCCATGGGGCTTTTGCTGCTGGATTTTGTTTCCCATGAGCTGCTTCCAGCCAATGACTGCTAGTAGCTCAGTCCCATTCTTATAAAACACAGGACTCATCTAATGTGCAACTTCAGCTCAAGGATGTCCCGTTGGCTAGCTAAACCTTTCTAGGAACCGTGCTGCAGGACTAGACACTTTCCATCCAAACTTTGCCCCTTCCATTCTCTTTCACACGTGTGAGACTTTCACTGTAGTCTTAAAGCTTTCCCTTATTCACCTGCTCACTGCCCCTTTATCCCCCACAATAATTTCTGCCAATACATTTATTATATATCTAACCCTGTCTCAGTGCCTGCTTCTTGATGGACATGAACTAATATAGCCATGCCAATGCCTTCTCTATCCTATATACATGCTATCACAAAATAATTGCATGCATTTTCTTTTTATTCCCTTCTTTAAATTAAATTATAAACCCTATCAAATCAGGAAAAAGTATTTTCTTACTTCATTTGTTTTTAGCACTTAGCATATTGCTTGATTCTTAATATGTAACTAATAAATGTTTGTATAAATAAGTGCTCAAAGTATGATTTTATCTAAATGGGTTTGTTTAGGTTAAAGCAAGTAAAACCATGTGTTTACTTCTCAGGTAGCACTGCCAATCAATGTGAAGATAGCTGGAGGTTAGCTTAGTGTTACTAATTTAAAGACTGTATTTCAAAGTATTACCATTTAGCTTCCCCATGCCCAAAATATTTTCTTGAGTTCAAGTGAGTTTTCATGCTTATGATCTTAATTTAACTAAACATAAAATCTTGAAATCTCACTGAATATCTCTCATCACTAAATGAAACAGCCTTGATTAATCACTTTGAGCACTTCAAAATAATCTGTCAGTTAACCTATATTTAACATAAAATCTATATGAGAGGATTTATTTGTAGGAAAGCATATTCTTAGCTATAAAATCAGACACCAGTTCTTAATATTTCAAGTGAGGAGTGGGATATAGAATGTTTCTATTTATTACTGGTAAAGCCATTACAAACCTGTTTTAATTTACATAGTAATAAAAATTATCATGACTAGCATTATTTTCTCTTGATCATTTCAGATCTTATATTTTATTGCAACAAAAAAATAATTAAGTATCTTATTTGTAATTGAATTTTCTCTTCAAACTTACACTGGTGTAACAATCTAATTTTGAAATGCCATTTCACTGCTTGACTCCAGCCTGTTCTGTTTTTTTGTTTCACTCCATTTTTCATATTTAAGATCTCTGTTGAATTTTTAAATATATGATCTTCTGAATGTATTATGTGATCGTTCTTGTGCCATCAGAACCAGTATCTAAACAAAAACAGAAAAAAAATTTTGTAACTAATACTCTGTTAAGCTCTCCTCTATCTTCTTAGAATTATAATGTTCAATATTTTCAGTCTAAAAATCAAGGTAATACTAATACACATCATTTACTAAGAATCTATTATATGTGCAATAAATTATATGTTAAAATCCATGATCCCCATTCCCCAGATAAGATGCTAGGAATTAAATAAGTAAAATAATGAGGTGATTACATAACTAGTAACTGGATCTGAATCCAGATTTACCTGTTTTTGGACTATGTACTCTTATTTCAGTTGCCTAGAGTTTTGACTAAAGTTTGAGCATCAGAGAAGTCTGTTTATTATGAAGAGCACAGAAAGCTCTTATAATAACTTTGTAGTTATTCTGGAGGCAATAGAGAGCTACTCAGTTTTTAAGGCAGATGGAATAATGTAGTTTGATATGTGTTTGAAAAACATGTCAAAACTAGAATGTGCAGATAATGTAAAGGATAATGGATAAAACTAGGAAGGGGGAGATCTGAAGTAAGTTACTGACAAAGTCCAAAGAGAAAGTGGTTAGGATCTTAGCAAGAAAATGGAGAGGGAAAGCCAAGTGAAGAAATATCTCTAAATTCAGTGGTTCAGCAATGTGGGCATTGGGTCAAATTTCTTAGCTATCTTATATTGTTTCCTGCTTGGTAAAATGAAGATAGTACAATATTATTCAAAGTGTTCATGAACTTTAAATCATAATATACTATTCTAAACTTGTTTGGCACATACTATGTGTCTAGGCTTTTTCATGATCACTTTATTCTAAGAATTTAATTCTCACAGCAAGCCCATTAGTTAGTTACTATCACTATCACAGTTTTATGGATGAGGAAACCGAAGCACAATGAGATGAAGTACAAAGGGATGACATTGTGACAGCATGAGATTAAAATAATTGCAGGTATTATATGTCTGACGTATAGAAGGTGCTTTGTAAATGACTATAATTAGCCAAGTAGACTAATGTCCTTGAGAGATAGAACCAAATTTGACTCAAGTTTGTTACATGGTAATCTAGCACTTGTTTATGTGAACTGAACTCTGATTGGACCTTCATGGAGTGAGTGCAGGTGCTGTCCTTGGTGCTGAGAATACAGAGATAAATCCCTGTCATCACAACGATTTCTGTCTGCTAAGACAAATGATTTGATGACAGGTAATTGAATGAAGGAAGCTGAGTTGGACCACTTCCAAATTATTTTCTGCAGTATACTGTATTCTGGAAACATTTGCCTGGGGAGATGCCGCAGGAACAAGGCTCAGCAACTATCTTCACTTTGCTGCATTTTCAGTGAGGACAAAGGAAACAAACTGGCTTCAAATCCCTTCTTAAGCCCTTTTTTCACAGAATTCACTTTAAACTCTGGACTGTTACAGGTTCAAAGTTAGATACAAAGTGTCTAGTTTCTGTTGAATCCCTAGGTCCTAAAAGAGTGCCTAAAACAGTGTGGGCAGTTAACTATTGTGTCTTGAATGAATAGACGAGTGAATAAATTTGGGTAATTTTCATTTTTTTAAGCCATTCATCCTTTACAGTAAGTTGATTTCTGAGGAAAATATGAGTATTGAAGGATTAATTACTAACTGGTATATGTACTAGGATTGATAGTTATGCAAAGAACATATAATTATTTTAAAGTGGCTCTTAAGAGTCATTTATAACAAACATTGAAGAGAGAATTTTAGCCATTTTACCTGAGCATGAAAACCAGAGCATCTCTTTGAATTTCAGAAGTGTCATTGTGCCACTTATTTTTTTAAATTAAATCTCATTCAAAATTCATAACATGAACAACTTTGTGAATACACTAATGTTCAATAGAAAAGTATCATTCAGACTTACCCCATAGTAAACAAATCATGAGAAAATTATTCCATGTTCCTCCATCGAGTTTTTGTACATGGACATATGTATCATCACAGAATAATTGTTATTTTAGAATTTCCTTTTTTTCATTCACTATTACATCATAAACATTTCTATAACAATATGTAATTATATAAATACCATCTTAATATCTGGATATTTTTCTATTTTTCCCAGTCCTGTGTGGCCACTCACCCACTCACCTGCAATAGAAATGTGGAATGTTAGGCCGAGGCAGGCAGATCACGAGGTCAAGAGATCGAGACCATCCTGGCCAACATGGTGAAACCCCATCTCTACTAAAATGCAAAAAAAAAAGTTAGCTGGGCGTGGTGACATGCACCTATAGTACCAGCTACTCGGGAGGCTGAGGTAGGAGAATTGCTTGAACCCGGAGGCGGAGGTTGCAGTGAGCCAAGGTCGTGCCACTGCACTCCAGCCTGGTGCCTGGTGACGGAGTGAGACTCTGTCTCAAAAAAAAAAAAGAAAAGAAATATGGAATGTTATCAGTTCCAGGTGGTATCTAAAAGCAGACATTTGCAAGATAGAACCATTACATTGTAGCATTTTCTGGTTTGAGAAAAGCTTGAAATTCATGCAATTAAAAAATTCCCTTCATTTGAGGATAAAGACACAGACATCAAGGGAGTTGTGGGAACTTGAGTAGTATTCTGAGAGGAATGGTAGTGTCAGATGAAAGTTTTTCAGCTGTGATCTGGACCAATCACTTCATTCCCTTGTGCCTTAAATGACATTTTCAAACACATTTATACAACACAGAATCAAAATAAGTTATACAATGTGTTTACCATAATATTGGACACATAGTATGTGTTGAACAGATACACTTACTGCCATTGTTATTGTTATTATTGTTGTTTTGTTGTTTGTACAATGTCTCTACTTGGTGTAGGATAGGCATGTTTTAGAGCTGTTCCTCAGTATGTTATCAAGTACTGTGAATTATCCATAGGATTTCCTCACCCTTTGCTTGGATCTTTTCTCTGTGACAGTACAGAATCATTGTGGTGCACTCAACCAAATGGAGAAAGGTCAGAGGGAGATTACGATTTTTTTTCTCCCCTGCCAGAATGGCTGTTTATCAGGAGGAAAGGAACTGTCAGAACTGGAGGAAGACATGTGTGTGCTCATTCATCTTTGCCCCTTTCTGCCAATGCAGGATAACTACTGAAAGAACATTATCAAGTGATTGCTTTTTAAATGACTTCAAGCAGTGGTGCTTCCAATTAGATTGATATTTGTCATAACTATTTTACTGGCTCCTGGTAATCACAAAGTGAATTACTACTGTTACTCTCCAATATTACAACGAATCAGTTCACAGAAGCAATGACAAAGTAGAGCAGGCTGGGTGCAGTGGCTAACACTTGTAATTCCAGCACTTTCGAGGACAATGGCAGGAGGATCATTTGAACGCAGAGTTCAAGACAAGCCTGGAAACATGGAGAACTTGTCTCCACAAATAGACAAACAACAAAAAAAGCTAGGCATGGTGGTGTGTGCCTCTGTCCCAGCTACTTGGCAGGCTGAGGTGGGAGAATTGCCTGAATACAGGAGTTTGAGGCTGCAGTGAGCCATGATCATACCACTTCTCTCCAGCCAGGGAGACTCAGTTTCATAAAAGACAAAAACAACTACCCCTCCCGCCCCTCGGCCACACACACACACTGTGAATTATTGGAAAGACTGAGCACTTTATAACTAAAGAGTTATACAGTAAAGTGATGGTGCCCTAAAGAGGAGTACCCTAGTATTAGTTACTCTGTTTTTTTTTTAATTTCAACTTTTATTATTTTAGACATGGAGGTGCAGGTGCATGTTTATTACATGGGAATCCTGTGTGATGCTGAGGTTTGGGGTATAGATCCCATCACCCAGGTAATTAGCATAGGACCTGATAGGTACTTTTCCAACCATCTCTCACCCTCCCTCCGCACTCTAGTAGTTGGCAGCATCTGTTTTTCAAATATTTTTGTTTCTGTGTGCTCAAAGTTTAGCTCACACTTATAAGTGAGAACATGTGGTTTTCTGTTCTTGTGTTAATTCACTTGGGATTATGGCCTCAAACTGCATCCATGCTGCTGCAAAGGACATTATTTCATTATTTTTTATGGTTGCATAATATTCCATATTTATATGTACCACATTTTATTTATCAAGTCTACCATTGGATATTTATGTACTACATTTTCTTTATCCAGCCTGGCACTGATAGGCCCCTGAGTTGATTCCATGTCTTTGCTATTGCGAATAGCACAGCAATGAACATAAACCCATTGACAATGTTAGACAGTTACTTTGTTTTTAATTCATCATTAGTCTTCCAGATGCTCCCCAGACTTTCTCAGTTAAGAGTGATTGCCCGCTTGGAACTCTGCTGTGTTAACTCCAGATTATATAATTCTACTTTCAAATTAGAATTTGTTTTTGGGTTACAAAGCTGCCCCTAGGTTGGCATCGCAGTTTCATCATTACTGGCTTTGTGTCCTTATATAAATCATTTAATCTTTCTCTGCCTGTTTTTCTATTTTTTAATGGATATGATTATAATTGCAACTACAAAGCATTGAGAATAAAATAAAATAATATATGATATTAGTAAGTAGTGTAGTGTCTGATGTATAGTAAGTGCTTGAAAGTCTTAGATACTATTGTTGCCATTATTAATTTTATTAGCAGTATGTGACATATTTCCCAAGATCTGTAAATCAGGCAAATATAAATTACCTATTTTTAGGTGTTAATAATACTTATTATGGTGAAAAATGACCTACTTTACAAATCAAAAGACACAACTTTAATATTAGGTCCACCACAAAGTAATTCTAATATCTGGAAATCACTGCAACTCATCTGCATGGCAATACACATTTTTTCTCAGAACTGAGGTAAGTTTCAAACTGCATTATACATACAGTTTGGCATGTTTTATTTAGTAGCTTTTAGTACTCTGATCACACTTTTACTGGTAATCCAATTTTATTTACTCAGCTCTCTTTTAAGAGTGATTGAGAATACGTTATTATTCTAGTTTATAGCTGAGGAGCTGAGACTAAGAATGAAGTTACATCACTAAACACAGTGAAACAAGAATTAGAACCTAGATGTTCTTAAATCAAATGAATAAACTCATTTATGTTGTGACTTTCTAAGTTATCTGAAAGAGTAAACCACCCAATACACTTTTCTGCTCCAATAGAATGACTTCTCTTGGGAATACATTCTAAAAATATGTGTCATTAGGCAATTTCATTCTCTTAAGAATATCATATTGTGTACTTATGCAAACCTTTATTGTATACCCTACTATACACCTAGGCTATGTGGTAAAGCTCATTGCTCCTAGGCTACAAACCTGTGCAGCATGTTACTGTACTGAAATATAGAGGAAGTTGTAACACAATGCTAAGTATTTATATATCTAAAAATAACTAAACAAAGAAAGCATACAGTGAACATATGATATTATAGTCTTATAAGACCACTGTCATGTAAGTGATCTGTTGTTGACTGAAACATCCATGTGCAGTGTATGACTATATTAAGCAGACATGGCTCTGTTTGGTCAGGACAGACACAGATGAAAACAGTAATAAAGGCACAAGATTTTCCTCTGCATCTAAGTTAAGGACGCTGTAAAGGGACTGAATTTTGAACCCAATAATATTGGTAAATTATTTGGTAATCTACTTAGAATAACTTCACTTCTTTCATCAATAAAATGCTTAAGCCCCTACTACATACCTGTTTTGAATGTATTTTGTTATTCAGGGAACCAAGGAGTACAGCAGTGGGGAAAAAAAAAAGGAACTCCCCACCCTTATGGGGTTTCCTTGTCTAATGAAAGGAAAATAACAATTTTAAAAAGTTTGTTTGTCAAAGATGTTGTATGCTAGATGGTAATAAGTGCTTTGAACCAAAATTAAGGAGGGAAAGAATAGAGTCAAGGTTTAAGTCACATGTTAGTCTTTTTGAATAAGAAAATGGTGGCCTGTTGATCTGACCTGAGAATAAAATGTCAGGAAGAGAAAAATTGGTGGTGGCAGGGAGCTCAGTTTGGGATATTCTAAATTTAAATAGTTTACTACCACTCTAAATGTGTATATCAAGTAGAGAGTTGGCTGGGCTAAAATAAAAATTTGTCAATTCCAGGTGTATAAATGGTATTTAAAGTTGTAAACCTGGATTAGACTTTGATGGGAGTTAGTCTAATAGGAAATAGGAGATGGTCAACAGATAAGCCATTATTATTATAAAAAATTAGAAGGAAACTTCAGAGGAGACTAAGAAAGTTTGACCCATCAAGGGAGGAAGACTAGAGAGAATGGTGCTTTGGAAGCCAAGTGAAAAAAAAAAGTGTTTTAGTTGGAAAGAAATATTAAATAATTATAGCATAAACTATAGCAGTGCTAACTAAATCTAATTTACTCCAGGATATATAGTAAGGAGCAATTGAAAGTAATGTCTGAATGTCTATTATTTGAGTAAGGCAGGTGGTGATTAAAGAAAGTAAACACATGAGTCCACACACATGCACATGCAGATAAAACATTTTCCCTGCCTTAGAGAGCAAAGGCAGCGAGATAGAATTAGGAACACCAGTTATAAATCTCATAACATATGACAAACAAAGGTCTGTGGGATTACAGATGAGGTAAAGATTAATTTTGATTGGCAGCTTCAGGGGGAAAAGGTCATATTTGAGTTGGTTATTAAAGAAGACTATGAGTTTGTAGATGAGAAATAGAAGTAGACAAAAGAATAATGACATTTAAAGTGGATAAGAGAGAATGAAAAATGATATGCAGGCATGAAAAGTCACAGTATATTTAAATGGAGAATAAACTCATTTCACAAAAATAGACCAGGCAAAGGAAGCAGGGATAAATAGCACCAGATATACCTGTTTTCCTTTGTTAAAAATCTTGCTCAACAATCCAGTAAAAAGACAAATTTGATAAAGTGAGATTTTTCTCACAACCAAATATTGTGATTACCATCATTTTACAAAAAGCCTTTTATATTCTGGGAAAAGCCTCAAGCATGACATAATATAAAATGAATATACACTTGGATAAACATAGTGTAAAGAAATATAAATTATTCCCCATAGGTTATTTCATTAGGTCAGTTTTAATTTCAAATAACTTTGCCTGCGCTATTTTCTAACTTCCTTAAATGTAATGCCATGTTTTAATTTTATCTCTTTTCTAGAAATGGTTCTCTTTATTGTGAGGCTGCAAGGTCACCCAATGAGAGAGGGGCCAGATAAGCTGGAACATCATCTAATACACTGAATGTACGTGAGTACAACATTAATAGCTTTAAACAAAAGTAGAAAGAAATGTTGTTTCCTGTATGACTTATACTGCCTTGGAATAGTGCATGTTTGTGAATTAATATGGTCAATTACTGGATACATGGCATAAGCCAAGCTCTCCCTGGTGGGTGTGGGGTTGCTGCACACATCCATGTCAGGACTCCATTTCTCCTCTCAATTACAGTTTTGCCTGGAGTCGGTTTGTCTTTTGTGGCTGCTCTGCTTCTAGTGAAACACTGAAAGCCTGCTTTCCAAGTGCAGTTGCATGTATTTTCACTTATTCCACTTTCTGACTCCTTTCTGAACTCATAATTTACCCTTCCTTTATCTTTCTCTATCGCCCTGGTCCATCAGGCACTATACTTAGCTTTATTTGCTGCTCAGAATCCAAAGTCAGTCACTGGGTTCTCTCCAACCCTCTAGTTCTCTATGAAATCTATCCCCTGACATATTTTTCTTGCCAGTTGACCAGTTAATATTTATTTGTATAACTGATTATTGGATGTACCTTTCACTAGATCAAATGTTCCATGCAGGTAAGAATCATGTCCGTTTAGTCACACCTCTTAGATACTCAACAGGACCATGCTGTCTGACCCCATCTAGTCTTGAGTAGGATGTGACCACTTAAAATGTTCCAGCTCTTTGCACATTTTTAAAAATCTCTATTCTCCTTGGGCTCAAACCTTGCCCTGACTTCCTTAGTTTCAAATGAATTAGCCTTCTGGTTTATAAAATGATGAAGCTATTTGATGTGCACATCACTGAATGTTTCTTCCTTAGACCTTAAAATACCTCTTTATCTTTACCTATATTCCATTTATTTTCCAAAATAATCCTTCATATTAAATTTTAATTACAACACTTCCATTACTTTACCAATTTTACTGACTAAGTTATTCATATCTAAGTTTTCATTTCTCCATTTCCCTGGTTCCTTCCATGCAGACTAAAACCAAACCTTTCTCTAATCCCGGAAACATCTCAACAACTAAAATCCAAACAAAACTATTCCCCCTTGTTTCACTCTTTTCCTGTGTTTTCCCCCAAATTAGCTTCTCTTTACCCATTCAAACTTCTTGAAACAACTGTCAATATTCTTTGCCAATACATGGTAAATATTGGAGAAGGGAATATTTTTGTTTCATTATGCAGTGTATTTCCAGTACCCAAAATAGTATCTAAAATGGAAGGAGATCAATAACTAAACAAATAAATTTTAGCTCACATCTCACTTATCTCACTTCTTGAGTGTTTAACACTCACTCTACCTAAGTGCTAAAATTTTGCTCCAAGGACTGCTTAAATTGCTATCACAAAGATAACCAACCATAACTACCTCCTCTCTTAATTTATAGCAATGCTTCAAATTCTTTTTTATATCCCATATCATAATCCTAATTATTTTAACCATGTATATGTTTCATCATTTCTTCAGAGTCACACCCCCTTGAGGTCAGGACAATTAACTTGATTACTTCTTTTGCTTCCCTAACTCTTCCCTAATAACTTATTATTCAATTTTTTACTAATGACTTTAATTAATAGACTTAAGTACTGAACATTAATAAAGTTAATTTATAGATTTGAGTGCTCTGATATTGCTGGGACAACTTTAGTACTACCTTTGATAAAATGTTTTGTTCCTGAAGTAAAAATGTAAAAAATGGAATAGAATATCCTGTTATAAAGCATTTCAAAATCGTTGGAGGAAGAAATCAAAAACTTTATACCAAATGAATTATGACATTTATATATAGCCTTCATAATTATATATAATCAATTTTAAAAAATAATTAGAAGTATCTATGCATATGTATGCTACACCACACACAAACACACACACACACTCCTTTACCCTTGGCTACTTTAGTGTATTATGTGCCTGCAGTATATATCAATTGGGGCTGTATAATAAACATATTTATGCATGCGACTTTAGACATATACCACACAAATAAGCCAAATAAAATATAACCCCGTATAAGCTAACATTCTCACAAAAGAGACAACACAAAATCTGAGTTAAATTGTAAGACTCTGCACATTATACATTCATAAGCAATAAGAACACATGTAAGCACACATGTCTAAAAAATTGATTGTAACTACTCGATGAATAGTTATTGATTAAATTATTGATAAGAAAATAAAAGCCTTTTCTACTGTCTTTAAATTCCTAATAAATGCACACAATAGAAAACCCTAAGCAACTGTTTTAGGAGTTTGAACAGAGATTTAATAATTATTCCACATTTCCCTTCCCTCTATCTTCATTTTCTGCAAACCCAAAATAGGTTCTCATTTATTTGCTGTTTGATTCTTTTCTTCCACTAACTCATATGGATCAGCAGACTGAGTTGAGTGTATTTTCCCCAAGTCTGATATTCTAAAACTTCTCTGGGACACAGTTTCTTGTAATTACCTATAGCTGCATTTACTAAAACCCATGGATTAAAGTTTTCCTACCATGTATCTTGCTCAGGCCTTCAGGAGATCTTAGGGTCTGTGGGAAGGGATCAGGCAACTCCAAACTGATTGGTGGCCTAAGGGCCAAATAATTTATTGTTTAATTAACTTTTCTGTTTTTCTATTAGTCATGACTTCATATTAACATAAATAATTTAAGAAATGTTTGGGAGATTTTATTTATTTTGTCTCCCAGTAAAAAGTTTTGAATGTAACCCATTTTCAGATTTAAAATATAACTTCTACTGCTTGTATGATGTTCACTCATATGGATCACTGTTTATCATAGGGGCATTTGTAAAATCAAAATAATTAACAAAGTAGTAATATTTTAAAAATCTAGACACAGTAACAATTCAGGATGAGCCATCAAGGCTTATAGAGAATCACTTTAACATGGGAGGTCGCTCAGTCTCTAATTTGGTAAGTTGAATGATTCTGTGGTTTATGATCTTTGCCTTCTCTGTAAATATTTGGCATACACATTGGGTTAAGCCTTGAAACCATGTCTGCATGTGATGTATCAGAGACACTAATTCAGAAGGACCCCAATTCTATTAAAGTCATTATATTTAGTTGTTCAGCTAGCTCTCTGTTTGCTTCTTTTTTTGTTTCCATTTTCTTTTTAAAACCATGAAACTAAAGCTTTATTAAGCTCTTACTATGTACAAGCATTATCTCATTTTATCCTCACAATGATCCCTCAAGTAGGTGTTACTGTCTCCAGTTTACATATAAGTATTAGCTGTACTGATCCTTCCTTTTGAGATTTTTTTTATACTTTAAGTTCTGAGGTGCATGTGCAGAACGTGCAGGATTGTTACATAGATACACACATGCCATGGTGGTTTGCTGCCTCCATCCCCCCGTCACCTACATCAGGCATTTCTCCCAACGTTATCCCTCCCCACCCACTGCTATTCCTCCCCTAGCCCCATACCCCCCAACAGACTCCAGTATATGATGCTCCCCTCCCTGTGTCCATGTGTTCTCATTGTTCAACACCCACCTATGAGTGAGAACATGTGGTGTTTGGTTTTCTGTTCTTGTGACAGTTTGCTGAGAATGATAGTTTCCAGATTCATCTATATGTTTGCCTTTTTTATGCTGTTCTCTTTCCTGGAAGTTGACCTGTAAAAACTAGAACAATAGACTCCAGTCCCTTCATTGACCACTGGGAAGCCCCAGCAGCAGTTAATAACAAAGAAAAAGTGAAATTAGGGTGTCTACTCCCCACGTTTATTGGTGTGTTCATCTCAGACTGGCTGGATTGTTCAGCCAAAGGTTTGGAATATTTCTTGGCTACCTTCTAGCCATGGAACATGCAGACACTGCCCACCCCAACAGCTTCCTCCTTTACTACCTTCTATACTAGAAGTGGTAACAACTCTTATCGATAGCCCCAGTTCCTGCGTTCTCATTTATGGCTCCCTAAATCCTAGTTATATCTTTGTAAGGAACTTTCACTGAAATATCTTAATTTGAGCATGCCAGCTATTTTCTATCAGAAATCTGATTGGTAGAATTCTCATTGCTATTCCTAAATTAGCTTCATATTGATTATAATTTTGCAAAATTATGGCTAGTAGTTAGTGCCGAATATTAAATTAAATGTAACTAGGATGATAGACATGAATTACATGTCAGAGAGAAGGTCTTGGAAAAATAAGAAAAAAATACTGCATTAGTAACATTTGGTCTTTGCTTTCATAGGTTTACTTTGGATACTAAATTACATTTAAGAATTGAATAAGTAGAAGGTAGTGCTATTTCTGGTGAACTTTTCCCTTATATTTACCGATGGACAGCACTGAAGTTATAAAGAATTTACCAGGACATCCAAACCACATTTTTCCCCATCTAATTTTTTGCGTTAAAAAATGTTAGAGGTTAGTTGACTGATATGGCCAAGAGTTGCACTATTTTGTTTTTATTTATTTTTATTTGTATACATTTAAGGAGTACACGTGCAATTTTGTTACATGAATATATTGCATAGTGTTGAGGGCTGATCGCTTCACAGGTGTAGCACCTGAGCAAGTTAAACTCTTTTAGACCTTGATAAACTTTTAAAGAAGTAAGGGAGTAATGCAGCATGGATGGCCATATTTGCCAAAAGGAAGGCTGGCTGTGTTTCTATTGTTGGCATCCAGCAGGTCAAATAATTATTTTAATAATTTGCTTTTATTTTTACCATTTTAAGGAGGAAGTGTCTAACATCAATAGAATAGGACTTCTTCCATCTGTAAAGAATTCAAAAGAGAAACAGGTTTTCTTATTTAATTGCACAATTTAGCCTCTGAATACTTTTTAATATTTGTATTAAAGAGGCAGTTCTTGGTATTAAATTTAACCTTGTAAAATGATATACAATTATGCACCGAAATGTTTCCACAGGATTTTAGTGTTTTAAATTTGCTTGCTCATTTGAAAGTATAAAATAAATTACAGATTTTTTTATGAAGTAGTTGGGAAATTAAGAAAAAAAAAAGTATAACCCTAGCCTAGAACAATTATAATTTTAGTTCACTTACCCCAATTTTCTTATATAGTTTTAATTTTAGTTCACATAAAATATTTTTATTCATAGGCCAAGGATTTTTCCAAATTCTTACATAGTTTTATAATAATCAAAATTATTAAATGATTTTAGTAATTTAATAATTAAAGTTAACATTTGTAAAAAATGCCAAAGCAAACGTACAATTTAGTGAAATTATGACTGGATATTGACATTCTTAAATAAATTTAGGAAAGCTGCTGGCCACAGAGTAAATATTCAATAAATGTTAGCTCTCCTTATTTAATGAAAGAGAAAATAGAGTTTTAAAAATATAGATTGCTTCCATTACTGACATTTTAAAATACGCAACTACTTTTATACTGTGAATTAGCAACTTTCATCAATTCTAAGATGCATAATTATTTTTTTCAAAATTTTCCAGCTCCATCTCATTATGTGCCTCAAACACAATAATGTTTTTCAATATATTTTTATTTTGTGTGATATATAAAAAAGTAGGATGCCCATGACATCTTAATATTTTAATTTCCAAGGTTAGGTTGTCAGACCCAGGAGAGTGAATGTGTGTGTGTGTATGCATGTGTGTGTGCATGTGTGTATGTTTGTCTGTGTTTGTGCACATGCACACCTGTGGCCTGGGATTCTGAAAGAAAAGTGAGGTTAGACCATACCACTTTTATGTCATCATCTGGAATTCCTTCCTATTTTTCACCATAAAAATTGCTACAAAACACCATAGATTTAGATAGTGAAATAATAAGAAAGCAGTTAATTTTACTACTTGAGTTATAGAATTTTTTTTAAATGATATATTTGTAACTAATATTTTCCCTTTTAATCTTCTAAATAATGTTTTAGGTCATATATGTTAATGGATCTACTTACAAAGAAACACCACCTTACATTGATTCCTTAGGGAAATTACTAAAAGTAAGTGAAAAATATTTTTCCCCCTCTGAGACAACATCTTTTTAAAAGACGGTAGTTGGATACACATACCTCTCTTCAGTAATTAAGCAGAAACTAGGCTCTATGTGGAACACCTAAGTGAAATATAGGATGTCAAAAGCATGCCTCCAAGTACTTCCTACCTGTAGGCAAAACCACCATTTAGTTATAATAATATAAATTATATTTTAATCAATATGCCCTTTGCTCTTAATCCATTTTTAACTGCCTGAAGAGGCTTTAATAACATGTTAGGGAAAGCACCCATCTAAAGAGTAACTCCAAAGAAAAAAGGGCTAGAATCATTTCATTTCTAACTAATTATGTACAAAACTGACTTACATATTTTTGCATACCTCTTTTTCCTAAAATCATGTAGCATTTCTTTATGTACTCAAGGTGTCTTTCTTGGCAACATAAAAAGAATCTGTAGGTTTTATTGGTAGCACAAACTTTATAAAAATTAACAAATATTTATTTTCTTATTTTTTGTGAGGACTAGATGTTTGACAATATTCTTTTTTTTTTTTTTTTTTTTTTTAGATGGAGTCTTTGTCTATTGCCCAGGCTGGAGTGCAATGGCATGATCTTGTCTTATTGCAGTCTCCACTTCCTGGGTTCAAGCAATTCTCCTGCCTCAGCCTCCTGAGTAGCTGGGATTACAGGTGTGTGTCACCATGACCAGCTAAATTTTGTATTTTTAGTAGAGAGGGATTTCCGCATATTGACCAGGCTGGTCTACAACTCCAGATCTCATTATTTGCCCACCTAGGCCTCCCAAAGTGCTGGGATTACAGGTATGAGCCACTGTGCCCAGCTGATACTATTCTTTAATAATCAGCACCTGCTGTATTACAGATGCAAGCCAGATTTTACTTTTACCTAAATTTGCTTATTTTACTGATTAGCTTTATGTTGTACAATAGCGTACTCATTTTGAAAATATCAGAAAAGAAATATAAGTTACTTAAGAATCCGAACACTCAGGCTGGGCAGGGTGGCTCCCACCTATAATTCCAGCACTTTGGGGAGGCCAAGGCTGGCGAATCATGAGGTCAGGAGTTCAAGACCAGCTTGGCCAATATGGTGAAACCCCATCTCTACTGAAAATACAAAAATTAGCCTGATGTGGTGGTGGGGGCCTGCAGTCCCAGCTACTCAGGAGGCTGAGACAGAAGAATCACTTGAACCCGGGAGATGGAGGTTGCAGTGAGCAGAGATTGCAGCCTGGGTGACAGGGTGAGACTCTATCTCAAAAAAAAAAAAAAAAAAGAAACTGAACACTTATGATCCTCCCCTGACAAACATAACCATCCTTAACAATGATGCACATATATTTAGTTTATCTATGCACATATCTCAAGTTTTAACATTTTATTGAAAATATTTTTCTCATTGAATAAGTATATATGTAGCTTTTAAAAAACATTTTTTAAGGTTTGCATGGTATTTCTGTATAGACTTCTGTCTTGACTTATTTAATGAATACTCTAGTATTAAAAGTATACTGTAACCAAATATACATAGTTAAAAACAATGGTGAATGAATATGCTTATCATTCATTGTGAATATTCATCTCTATTTTAGTAGATTAGTTTACCAAATTAAAATATTGGAGTAACAGGAATACATTTCAGTGTCTTACATCCTTGCCAAATTTAGAACGTTTTTGTTTTTTTTTTTTTTCTTCTTCTTCTTTTTGAGATGGAGTCTAGTTCTGTCTCCCAGGCTAGAGTACAGTGGCGGGATATGGGCTCTCTACAACCTCTACCTCCCCAGTTCAAGCAATTCTCCTGCCTCAGCCTCCCAAGTAGCTGGGATTACAGGTACTTGCCACCACGCGCAGCTAATTTTTGTATTTTTAGTAGAGACGGGGTTTCGCCATGTTGGCCAGGCTGGTCTCAAACTCCTGATCTCGTGATCTGCCCACCTCAGCCTCCCAAAGTGCTGGGATTACAAGCGTGAGCCACTGTGCCAGCCAGAAATTTTTTATCAAGCATTGTAAGAGAGTGCTCTAGTATTTTCAAAAAATATTTGGCAATCTGATAGATGACAATGCTCTTTCTTATTATTTAGGTTTTTCTTTTTTCATCATTAATGAACATTCATCATTTTCAAACATTTATTGTCTGACTTTATTTTATTTTTCATTAGCTGTCCATTTTTGTTCTTAGTTGCATCATGTCTACTGAGCACAAATTAGAGAGGTGGACATCATGTACAACACGGAGGTCACAGAGTAGAAGGAAAGAAGGCAGCCTCCTTAGTAAGCGTCACTGCCTGCTGGAGAGCAGTCTCTTCCTCTGGAGACTTATGATGAATTTGGCATTTGTACTGAAAGCCAAAGCAAACATGCAATTTAGTGAAGCTCAGATCTGACTAGTTCTTGGCATTTCTGTTGATTAAATGAAAAAAAAAACCTTAGAATTGGACTTTTTTTTTAAACCGCCTTTTAGCAGGTGTTATCAGCAGTAAAGTTTAGGAGGTTTCTACATTTAAATAAGCACTCAAAGAAAAACAGAAACAACATGTTTGACCATTATACCATGTTTTAGAAAGAAACTAACATTTTATCAGTATTTTGCCAGTAGGCTTGTCTATTTTGTTATAGAATTCATTTCACCCATTTTTATACTCCCAGTACCTAAAATAATGTCTGGCACATAGAAGAATTCCAGTAAATGTGAAATGATTTCCAATTTACAGACAACAAAATAAATGATGAGAGAGATTAAGTAAGTTTTACCATGGGGACCCAGCTAGAAAGCGATAGTTTCAGGATTCAACATAAATTTGTCCAAACCAAAACTCTATGCTCTAAATATTATATATAATATTTCTTCCTATTATAACTTTCCCCTTTTATCTATTCTACATGGAAGAATAAATTAAATTATGCTGTGAAACAAACAACTTCAGTATCTCGGAAGCTTAAAATGGCAAAGGTTTCCTTCTTATACATGCTGTGTAACAGTCGCAGGTTAACCAACTTTTGTGGATTAACCAAACGCTGTCCCTTCTCCGAGATCCAGACTGAGGTAGCAGATACTCCCTGGACCATTGACAGCTGCCAGGGCAAAGAAATTGAGAAAGAGAGTGTGCTGAATAATCTTTCCCTGGTTTGTTAAAGCTTTTGCCAGAAGTGACGTGTGACACATCTACTCATATATCACTTGTCAAAGCAATTTATGAATGAAGCTTCAGGGGGCTTGAGGCTGGGAAAATGAAATTGGGTAGCCCAACATAATCACAAGGGTTTTTACTGAGGGAAGAAGGTTGACAGGGGAAGCAGAGAAGAATATGAAAATATGGCACACAGAAAAAAAAGAAAGAGAGAGAGAAATATTTGGGGATGGCTCCTCCCACTGGTCACTAAATACTCAAACAACTAACTTCCATGCGTAGCACATTTACTCTCTCCCTAGAAGAAACAACCCAAGCTCTATGTCCAGTCTATGTCTATGCTAATCATACAAGCTTCCTCTTTGCTTGGAGAAATATGAATAGAAAGTCAAATTTTCTGTTCCTTTCAAAGGTAATGTGTAATGATCAAACAGTGACAGAAATAAACATAATTGCTGGTATTGAATATATTCTTTTATTAGCTATAATTTTGCTCTATGGAGGAGGTCCCTCTCTCC